>JAQGAU010000181.1:0-35688 GCA_034698045.1 Paramacrobiotus richtersi
AATTCAGAGCTAAACTAAACGAAACACTCGTTTAGTTTAGTTCGTTTTCGTTCAAGCGAACGATTTTTCATCTCTAGTTCCCATATCCGCCGTGCGCTCGCTCCGTCTTCAGGTACTCCTAGGCCGGCGCCGTTGTGTCCGACCCTGACCATGGATGCGTCGCTGACGTTGGAGCCTGAGGGGAAGGTTTGCGAAGTGACGTTGTCGTCCAGCAGTAAAGCAGCGATCTGACACGCCCATCTGATCGATGTTGTGTGTACTTTTCCAAACAAGACCATTTACAAAATAAAAAAATCGAAAACTGCGGAATATGTTCATCTGCGGAGATACAGTACACTGCATTACATATAACGCGGAATATTCAGTTTGTACATGCTTCTGTCATTTCCCGTCGACTACCGGTTTTGCCACTTTATCGAACCTATACAGCACATTCACCGACGAATCTGGCAGATCCTGGCTAGTGTGTATGTATAAGCAAGTCCCCGCTTCGATTGTTGTCGCCATTTGTCTACTAATGCGACTGATGGCACTTCATCATGCATTTGCCTTTAAAGTGTAATTTGTGTAGTAAGTCTTGTGCAGAACAGATAACTGGAAGATCCTTCTAAGCTAAAAGACCAAGACAGAATGAGGTGTATCACCAGTATATCGCTGAATCCACAAGGCTTACTGCCGAAAACGTGCGACGTCCAGTGGGACAGCGGGAATCCCTGCCGCTGCACCGGGAGTACACCGTCATTGGTAATGATATTTCCAATTCCACCGGGAAACTCGGTACTGAATACCGAGATTGTCCGTTTTGTGTGGAGCACCTTTGCCGTACATAAGGATAAGGGTACGATACGCACAGTGCATGTAACGCCGTCGTACTTAAACAGCACATTGAAGTACTGGACTGTTTTATAATGCAAGCATCAGCCTTCGGTAATCTTCCTTACCATCGACATGGTTACGATCCCCGAATTTCCATATGAATTGGCAAATTTCTCGAGGTTATGAAACGACTTTTGCGCCACTTACACTGTGTACGCATTGACACATTACACGTATAATTAAACCACAGTGTTTAACGAGTTTTTGTTTTTTTGTGGAAATTTTGTGCGCATATATATATGATTATGGTTCAGCAAGTTCTTGCTAGTATGGAAGCTGGTCGTGCCCAACGCTGCGGCTCAGTTTACACAATGTTGATGTTGATCGATTTACATTCTAGATCATGCATTAACATGGTCAGATGTGAAAGGGTTGGTCATCATGTTTCCGGTTGAGTTCTTACGAATGAGAATCATTACTACGCCTGCATCCTTCACCGGAGCGATAAGACATACCTGTCTTGTCAAGACAACATACTTTTTGTAACAACGAAAACAACAGTGATGCTTTCTAGATTGAGAATTAGGGTTAATGTTAGCTGACTTTCTGGCTACGGTTGTGGAATGGCTATGGTCGTTGCTCCAGGATGATGTTGTGTTCGGTTTGTCATTGTCAGGCTATTTTCTTCGCGATTCGTAGCAAACTATTTGAGGTTGAAGGTGTGGTTACTTTCTGCTGGTCCGTCAGGGATCGGACTCGTCCGGTTACTTTGTGAGGTTACTGGCATGTGGTCAGCGGCGGTACTGTTGCGTAGGCTTCTTCATAGAGGATGGATACTGTTTAGCGTTTGGGCGATGTTCACTAGTCTTTCGGTAGTGTGTCCAACGATGGCATAACATATGGCTGGTATCCACGTTGGCATCGCGTAAGGCTAGAGAAGTTTATGGTTAACCTCAGGGACGGATGCGTATTTGTTACGATCATCCATCTAATGCGTGAAAACAGATGCTTTTGTATTTTTCGTTTTTTCAACCAGAATTCTTTTAGTTTTTTTCTTTCATTCATTTCCCTTTTTTCGATTATTTTCGTCATCCCTTTTATTTCGATTTTGTATGATTTTTTTTCGGGGTTTTTTTTATTTATTTCTTTGTTGCTTTTTCGTAATCCATTTTTTTGCAGCATTCTTTTCATTCACTCTCGCTTTCGTTTCTTTCCAGATACTGTCCATTGTATAACACGCGGATTATTCTTTTATATACATATAGCTGCGGTACTGTCGGAACGTTTTTTGTTACTTTGGTTACCATCCTCATTCTTTTCGGTTACTTTTTCGTTACTGTTAACATTTTTCATGGGATGCTTTCATTAGTATTTTCAGATCTCTGGGATACTGTTCTCATTTCAAAGAGTATGTTAAATCCATTCCAGAGTTACTGTTTGGTGATGGCGTTACTGTAGTCATTCTATTTCATTCTAGTCTTTCTAGTCACTGTTTTTTAAGGTGTTTTGTTCGAATATTAATGTTTCTTGTAAGAGTCGTAAATATTTTCTGGTGAACTGCCCCGTGAATACGTTTGGTGTGTTGGTGGAGGCCGGTAACATTTTCCGAACTGTGTTTCTGAATAGTACTGAGGTAATCGCTTGCCTTTAGTTGTTTTGCAAAACTCGCACAAGACCCAGGAGTGCCAAACAACGGTAACTCCTAACCTACCGCTAGTGGAGCGGGTTGAATACCTTTACCACGATCATCAGTGGTGGTGATTCTGAAATTCGGCTGCTCTTATGTAATTACGATTATCTGTTCTGCGAACGAGCGGAAGCACGTAACACACAAACAGGATAAGTCTGGCACACGTGGAGCGTAGCGAAGCACCACATGCGCGAGATTCAGGTAGACGCCTTGTAGATCTATTACACGTAGAAGCACGATGAATTCACCGATGAATCTGAAGCGTCCCTGATGAATCCGTAGCCGTGTCTGATAAATCTCTAGCGTCCCTGATGAATCTCTAGCCATCTCTGATATATCTCTAGCCGTCTCTGATGTATCTCTAGCCACCTCTGATGAATCTCTAGCCGTCTTTGATGAATCTCCAGCCGTCTCTGATGTATCTCCAGCCATCTCTGATGAATCTCTTGCCGTCTCTGTTGAATCACTAGCCGTCTCTGTTATGTTTTCCCCCATTCTAGCGGCAGAAATGATTCGATAAGTGCAAGTCGCTTGGCGCCCATAGCAATCAAGCACTACTTTACCAATGCAGAAAACTTTTGATCAACGTTACTGGGACAAAAACTAAGTGTGGAATGAAACCGATTGCTTTGAACAGGTCCATCTCGTTAGATGGAAAGCACATTACAGGTATTTACCCCATGTTACCAAGACGGACAATTTGCGTTAATTGATGTCACGATTTACGAGTAGAGCGAAGACCTACGGGACTGGATGCCGGTTCCGCCGAACATTAGAATCGACATGGCGGTAAAATTTGACATGCCCCCTAATGTAAGTGCGGAGGAAGGATTACGCGCAAGACCACAAAATTCCATCGCAAGTATTCTCGATCTTTCTGGTCAATTAGCTGCAGTATCGAATGAAGAAAACGTAGACAGCAATAGAGCGGCATCTAGCATGATCACGTCTAAATCGCTATTGAAGATGTCAATCTAGACGCAACCTGGATTACGAAATATTTTGGCGCAGAATGGAAGGTTTGGCTAACACTGGCCGGAATAATTAGTGGAAATATTATACTAGCGTATATTCTGTTTTTAATTTATAACTAAATTAAACGAGAGCGGAGAGTTCACTTACATTAAAAATTTATCGTTACACAGTTCAGTTCCGGTGAGAAAATTTCTGCCAATGGAAATAAATAGAGAGACCTAACGGGAGACATCCGGCCGGACACGTGATTACGGGAGAGCATGAGCCACCGCCGCGGGATGCGCTGTTGCGTAACTAAACACCTTCAGCATGATGCGCAAGTAGGTCACCTTCTCATCACAAGTGAATACTGGGGCTGGCTTCCGGTTCAAGATGCAGCAGAGTCCAGCCCTAATATCCCGGTCTTCCAACTTCGACCAACAATCCCCTATGATGCCGCCTTTCTTCTTAAAATCATCGCTGAGCGAGCGCGCGATAGACTGGAGACATGCCGCATAATCCGGGTTCCCGAATGTGCGACCCTGCAAATAAATTCACGATCAGCGTACAAGTTGTGTCTCACATTTATAGCACAATTTTCGTAATTTATTCGTCTATTTATTTATTTGCTCATTTTTCAAGAGCGGGACAGTGGCGAGATGAGAGCAATGCATGCGTGCGTATTCTTGCGCTGGGCTAGGTAACGTTACACAGCACTGGACAGTTGATTATCGCTTTCTGACTACTCTCTCCGAATTCCTGCATTTTGAAATTAAATAGATTATCTTTAGAATTTTGAAACAGATTGGTCAAGATTCGAATGTGTGTTTACATTTATACACACTAAGGATTTACATTTATATATCGTTCATGTACAAAGGCGCAGCATTACACAAAGTTAGCGCATGCATTAAATCGGTCAAAATCACTTATAAAAAAACGACGAGCTGTTGTACCGTTTACGGAAAAGCACGTTCGCTCAGAAAATTGAAATCAGAGACAAACAAAATATATGTACTTATTCCCGTTTGGCAAAGCATATCTACTATTTTTCATCTAAATCGACGACTTTGAATATTAATTTTCGTACAAACAGGCGTACCAGTCCCTCATAAACGCAAATTTTACTGTTTGTTTTGTTCAATCGATAAAAGCAATACAAAATAAAAAAAAGATACGTAGGTCAAATACTGAAATAAATTTTCAAAACAAGTACGAAATACAGCTGTTAAAAATAGGTATCATGCTTTCGGTACAGTTTGATTTTGTTTTTGATTCTGATCAATTTACTTCTGAAGTACACCCCGCAATATGTTATTCAGGCAAAAACAAACACCTGCGTCCCTAAAATAAAATATACCGAGGTTCAGCTGTCTGGAGCCATCTGTATTTTATTACATCTTTGTAAGTAGGTCCAACCTTGGCTTTATACAGCATGTTCAAGAACCGATCCTAACTTCCCTTGTTAAGCAGCTTTCCCAGTACACCATAACAACTTTCGTGATAAGATACACTTATCAGTACACGCTTGTCCGACTGAAAGGATGTTACAATATCCGTAGAACATGCCAAAAAAGCTAGTCAACAACAACCTCGCAAATGCGAGACCATGCTACAGAGTACAGATTGGAAAAAGCCATAAGCATGCATGAAAGTTAAGGCTAATTTCTTTATTATTATGATGTCACAAGAGCCGATAACCCGGCATTCCGGGACTTGAACATCCGGTCGAAATTTCTAAAATGACCCAGCCCCGCAGACTACCATAGCGGGCGTAGGTGAAACGTTTCCGAACGCGACGCCAATGCACACACACAAGCGGAACTTACTGGAATGATCAAAGTCGTGCTTCCATCAGCGGCATCAGCCGCAATGCTTTCGGCAACGGCACCAGCCGCAGTACTTCCCGTCAGATTCCCGAATCGCACATCTTCGTCCATACGCTTCCTCCTCGTGCGCCACTACTCTACAACCAGTCTGCTTGCTGCAAGACGACTCACACCGGCCGAACGGCCAACTTTTATTATTAAAAGATTTTTTTTTCTGGGCAAAAACAATACTGCAGAATGAGTCTGCTAAATCATAACATTTATAATTATTTCGCTGTAATGTCCATTCTGCGTGAATTACTCTCTCTCATTAATCGTATCTGACAAGCACGACCTTAGCTGGAATGGAAAGTACATACGAATGCAGAGAATTCAGTCCTCAAACTAATTCAGTAACTCACCAATGGTTAACGAGCAAGACACCTTCCGTTTGGACGCTCAACGCAACAGAAGTCCCTCGGACATGATATTCCACTAATTTTACCACTGTTCGAAAACTTTAACCGTTGGAACCGAAAAAGCAACTTTTTCCTACCTTTCTGCCTGTTATACAACTCAATCAAGATGTCTTTATACATAAAATTTTCCCAACAAACAGTTGCATAACCACCGGAACTTTGAGCCGCGTATTGCACCAACATCTCCATATTCGACACGTTCGCATTATTTCCCCCAACATTACTTCCGCAAGACCTACACCTGATGCATACCTGAAATTTCTATATTATTAAAGAAACATTTTTTCAACATTATTATAAATAATAATGGTTTTTTACATTTCTTCCAGAATTGATACAGATAGTGCTGAACCGCTGTTACAAATAAAGCTCTATAATTTTCAAATAACTACCATTCAAGTACCTAGCTCACAGACAGCCTGATAGCGCGCGGATACTATTTGTGTATAGGCAGTACTTTGCCGGACAGTAAACAAATAAAATGACGATTTCCACCAATAAAAGTTATATTATCACGCAGACGTTTACTGTAAATGCACTAAAATGCATACTGACCCGAGATCAACAGCGACGAAGCTCTGACACGACAAAATTAAGCAAAAAAGACTCATTCCTTCCGCTATCCAACAATGCGCTTGCGCGCTTACGGTCACACTTCCGGTCTGCCGTAATTACGGCCTAAAAAGTGCCAAGACTCTTACAGACATGCAGTACTGGTTGTGGAACAGTCAACAACCAACGATAAATTAAAAATTTCAACCATTATCTTTTAAACACCAGTTAAGTAATAATACAGATTATTTCGTTACGCGTCTATTGAATTATTTGACTTAATTATTATGTTATTTTTATTGCAACTGATAATTTTAATTAAACGAATGAATGGGTTCATTAAGCTAAAAGCTGCGGTTAATCTGCGCAGTTACGCGTTTTTGCTAATAACTGGATTTGAGCTAAAAGTCCGACACATCCCATTATTCCTGGATAAGTCATTTGTCACGGCGGACGGAATTCACAAGAGGAGCACATGCAAATCAGTGCACAGCGCAGACAGCTTACATAACAGGCGTGGAGCGTTCGCTCGTCAGTCTCCTGAGCGTCAAGAAGCAAACCAAAAACCACACTAGTACGAAACACTCCCCTAACTCAGCTGTCACAGAATGTGTAGTATAAACAATAAAAAATTTCGAAAACACCAACAAAAATATAAAAATTATAGAAATTTAAACAAAATCAATATTATTATTAATGGTTTTGAATTCTGTTGTATTATTTTTTGTAAAGTTTATTTCTTCTATTTAATGCAGTTCATACTGGTTTTTTAAAAAGTTTTTGCTGTAATTTTTTTCCGCTATTTTTATCACGTATTTCCCGAATCTAGTTTGCATCTTTATGGCGACAAAGCAATGCAAAATCTTCGATCAAACTAGCTAAAATTATACATTACTGTTTCAAAGATCGCTCCAAGATGAACATAACCAAAACATCGACAAGTGATGTCTGTACAACGGACCAACTAGCCTTATCATTCGTGGTCACGTACACAGCAGGAATCAGATTAAATCAAACAAACGCTGGTATGTTCCTCCGTCGCCTCAAGTTCGCTTTCTGTTCGAACAAGCGCTTTACTACCTCGAAATGATATGGCGAATTTTGCCATTAAAAGCACATGAATCTTTACAAAGAAGATAATCTGAAGACCGCATAACCGAAGAAAGACGAATCTCGTCAAATTCTCCCTGAAAGAGTGGAAAAATTAAGAAAAATGCTGGAAAAGCGAAATAAGTATCGACATTCCCCGGCACAACACAACGAAAAAATTGGCCAAAATCTCAGCACTTAATAAATACTGATTTGCTCAGGTGACTAAAACAATCGACTAGCGATCACTCAGAAACCAACAACGACAAAACAACGAACGCTCGGGAACCAAGACTTCCATTTTCAATTTTTTCACCAGTGATCTTGATGACCACAATTTTCTACTCCCTGATTTATTTGAGGAAAATGAGCCACATTATGAACACACAACCGACGGTCCAATAATTAGTTATGTTACAAAAATTGATCATCGTTACATAAGCCACTACACTACGGTTTTTCAAGCTTGTTCACTGCCATCAGAAAAACTGTAGAACAAAATATTATAAAGCTTATGATAGCTTAAACCGCACACTGATGACTTACCGCTAGTCATAGACGACGACTCTCCGGCCTCAGCGAAACCGCCGGATGAAGACGGCACATCTGCACGAGAGGTAGCGATGTCCATGTCGCGCTGACCACTGGGTCTTGCAGCGGCACTCCCCAGTTTGTTTTGGTCCTTGGAGACGTGTGAGGTGGAATCGACCATGTCGCAATCTCTGTCGTCCTGTGTGGTCAGATGCGGTGGAGTGTGCCGGGCCGATGTATTTTCGCCTTTACAGCCGCTTTGGGGATTATGACGTCGCGGCTATAAATGTAATATCACTTGTGCTGAAGTAATGATTCATTAATTATTACTCAATTATAATTATGTATGTAATAATTATATTCGTAGTTATTAGCGATTACTGTTCGGGAATCAGTACCTTGGCAGGAGGCTCGCGAGTAGTTTAAATGGCTGCCGACATTCCTACAAAAAAGAATCACGTCAGCCTAAAAACAGCACACAAACACAGAATCACAACCGTTCATTATGATTGCCAAAATGCCTACAACGGATGAGAAACATCTTAGGTACAAAAAGTAACAAAGTTACTTAATGCGGCTCTCATCGCTCAAAAATTCCAAGCGACGCCACCATGAAGAGAAGCAATTTCACATTCTTTACATTCCTGGAAAACTGCATTTTTCGCAAGGAAGAACAGAAAAACCTCGAAAGCGTTCTGGAGTTTCTTTATACCACTCTGTACAAACTTTGGGCTGCTCATCCATGAATAAATAAACATTAAGAATCACAAGACATATATTTTTCTCCCCACTGGATAATCCGTAATCCGTATAACGCAATTCCGCAATACAGCGTGTCAAGTTCACGAGACACGTCAATCAACCACAGCGCACAAGCACAACAGCTGAAAATTGCTACCCAACCGCAGAATCCGATCAATAAAAGTCGTTTCACCTCGTCAAGCGCACTATTTCCAACCATTAAAGTGCTGGATACAGTGTTCACCTTGAATTACACACCTGCAGCTGCAACGAGGGACCAGACTCACGGGACATTCGTACGCTGTCAATTAGCCACTACACTACACCGGCAACCGGTCTGTTCGCTCAGAATTAATCGAAAATGTACAAAAAAACGATGCGAAACTTGCGCCTTCACGAATATAAAATGGACACCGATAATGTACGAAATCTGTGTGCTCTCAAAAATCTGTTGCCCCTTTCCGATCAATGCATTTCATCATAAATATAACCATTCAATTCCAGATCCATTTTCTCGTTATTCTACATCAGATTTATCATTAAGAAGGACTTTTTTCAAGGAAAAATTATTGCAGTTGATGAAACCATTAACCCATTTGACGAACATAATTATTTTTACGTTTTACGTGAGCACGATGCATTTACACTGCCTTAGTGCTCAAGTGAGGATTGTCCATTAGATATCGCGTATGCGTCACTTATTATCGTATGCCAACTTGAACAACAAGCAGAGCTCCCGGAGTAACGCAAGGCCTACTTCAGGGGAGCGGTAAGACAGTATCAAAGACAATTCGCAGTTTAGTTCCTCCCTTCCGTTTTCGTAAGTTTTTTTCCTCTTATTGATAACATGGGGACATCCGGTCGATTTCTTGTCATAATGGTATAGGTGCAGAAAAAAACCGTTAACTCGAGCGTATGTACATTACCGGTAACTGTACATTTAACCAAAGCAAGTATTGGTAGCAGAACTTCCGCACACAAAAACTGTCTATATTTTACAAAAACATTCTCGCCAAATATTTATTAGAAAGTATCATCAAACTGCCAAAAAAACTTCATCCATCAAATTTACACTCTTCAATTTATTGCTTAATCACCTCTTCACTGAACACCCAAACATCAAATGAAAAACTTATCCCGAACGCGATGAGACCGTTGTTAAAATCAGCTGAACATTATATTAAATTTATCCTGATAAAAAACCGATTTCGTTTGCTTTGATGGATTCCCGGTATTAAATATTTTTGAAATGAAAATAATGATCAAAAAATGATCGTATTATTTATTATCCTTGCATTCGAAATCGGTAAATCAGAAGGCAACAGAAAGGAAACACGCTAGAAAAGCTTTGAAATTCACCCTGCTTACCGGTCGGCGTCTGTACACCCGGCGAGACTGGCTCGGCCTCAATAAAATCTAGTAAAGGCAGCTGAACGTAGGACTGTGCTCGGGTTAACTGTCACGGCTGGCGTGATGTGGAAGAATCCATGCCGGCACCATCTGAAATAATTAACTAACAATTACGACGACGTGAAAGATTTATCGAAATCAAATTATACAGACAGATGAATTGCATATATATTGATAAACTCTTCAAAAATTTCTTGCTGTCTTCATTCCTCTTACAGTACCAGCGTTTGCACACAAGACAACTACACATTACGAAACGTAACATCCTTCTAAATACAATGTTAAGCAGTATTCCTACGGATTGGCGTCATGCTCCCCATCAGATCCGACAATTGTTCCACGGGACCATCCATTCCATCCGCAATCCCGGTCGACCCATAACTGCTAGAAGGACCTTCTTAAATTATCAACAAATTATCAGCAAACGAAACAACCAAAAAACAACAAGCGTTCAGCAAACAACAAAATAAAGTGTTTTAAATTCGGATAAATCTGGCACATAACCACAAAGTACCGGTTCGACAAATTACTGGCTTATCCGGCCTTTTCAAATTTTTTAAAAATTGAACAGAATTGTCAGATTTGCAATTCTGTTATCACAAATAATTCCAGTAAGATCGGTTCGTCATTGTTAAATTATTTTACTCATAAATAATAATTTAATTCATTTGAAATTCAGCTGCAATTTTCCAGTTCGACTGCTAATAATTAAACATTTTTGTGGTGCCGACATTTGTCTTCCGGGCGATTGTCATCATCGTCGACAGCACTGATTTAAAGCACGACCTACCCCGCATATCACTATCATGGGCATCAGTGTACTAAAACGGAAAAACAAAATTCAGTTTATTTATAAAGATTGTGTTAGTTTTGGACACTTTCTCCCTCTTCTTCGGGACAGGAAACGGCAATCAATCATACTATCTACAAAACGAACAAAAACAGTCTGAAACTGCTGAATCAATACATCAACTACAACAGCACCTAAATCCAGTTTTTCTACTTTACGCGCGTAAGATTCACCCGTTTTCTAAGACTGACGATAGCCATGCCAAGCAAGCAACGGTGATCTCTTGCAGGAGCACTCGCTCAACCGACTCGGTCCAGCTGCCACACCGTTCATACGCAAGATGCTCGAACGTCCTGTAAAGTACATTCCCCTGCTAAGCTACTCAGTGCCCACACCCGCGGAAAAAACTCTCTCTCCCACCACCCCATCAAAACCTGATCATCATGTATCCAACATACAGCCACCAGTTACAACATCGTCATACCATTCCACATAGCGTACAAAGAATGATCATCATCAGCGCATATTACTATCGACCCAATCGCCCGCACCTGATATCAGCTCACCCAGCCACCTGACGACCTCGCTGCCTCATCTCCTACTCTTCCCTATACGTAACCGCACTTTAGGCTAGTATCCTCCCGTTTCGGACCTTTTGCGCCGGAGCGTTTTCTGTTGTTGACTTACAGGGTATAAAATACTCTTATAAAGAAATGATTGCTCTAAAACTGCGAAAAAACGGCTTGTGCGCGCAGCTACGGGTTCACGCGCTATACCGGCAAAAAGTTTAAACACAAATGTGGGAACGAAAAAGCTAGTTTTGATCCAATTTGCAAGGGAATTGGCTCAGTAGATGCGTATTTGGATAAGAAACATTCTGACGTCAAAAAAACTTACAAATTATTTTTTTTAAAATTTGTAGGAATTTTTCAAAATATTCAAATCGTTATAACTTCGTAACCGGGTAACATATACGCGCCATTCTGGTTCAGAATGAGCGCGACTGCCAGGTGCATTTTGTTAAATGTCTAAATTTTAAATTGGAACAACCTGCCCTTTTTAAAGCAACAAATTGTCAACGTATGATTTACGGAGAAAACTCCGTTTTTGCGCTGTGTACTGGTCAGGCAGACATACAAGAAACAATACAGTGCAGACGCAAGAGGTCCTGTTCCAGATCACCCGTGCGATCGGATCACTTGTTTGAACAGCAGAAGACAGTGAAGACTTCAAGTAATTATTTCACATCATTATGACTTGAAAGCTATAAAAGTCGGCTGCCCAGTGGACTTTTGAACCATCCATAATCAAATCAAAATGCTGCCCAGTGGGTATTTTAGACTTAATTTCTTAAACGAAACACTGCACTGGATATAATGTCTACCATTGATGCTCTTTTTGGAAGTAACGGGTGAGTGAGTGTTATAACCGCAGATCAGTTTGAGTTCAAATTTATGCAATAAGGTATGCACTGGTAAACAGATTCTACGAAAAACTATACTGTATATGCGGGTAATAAAAAACTAGTCAGATATACTTTTAACATCCGCGTGTCACTATGCAATGTATAAGATTGTATTTACAGTTAGCAGTTAACTGAAACCTCAGCGTACGCCAAGTAAGACAAAGATATCAATTTTGAATAACGATTATGAATTATGAACGATCACGCAGCTCAACAGTGCGGCGTAGCATGCAGTGCAATACGGGCAGCGTGCCATGTACGCAAAGTTGCGCGCCAGCCAGGTTGATTGCACTGGCGCTGACAAGTCAGTGAATGCCACGCTGAGTAGAGCTGCAGTTGGCCGACGTGGCCGTTTTACGCACGTCAGGGCGGCTAGGCGTAGAAACTTTAGTCATGCTACGAATATGTGGTAACAGCATGTGAAATGCACGTGCAATGAATGGACTGTTGTTATTTCTGTTCTTATGCAAATGGGAGTATTAACAGTTACGCTGGCGGACAGTGCGAGTGTAGTTTAACATTTTGAAATTGAAATATCGATATTGTGTCAGTGTATGCCATACACTGTATGGTGTTGTTCTGAGTTTTATCAGGAAACTACATGTGCATGCAAGGGAATAAAGAGCGGAAATCGAAACAGAAATAAACTCGCTTACACGATTTGCCAGTTTTGGCTGTTATTCAAGTTACAGCATCTCAGCTTTCCTTTCTTCGTATCATTCTATTGCAACCTGCCCTGTTATCAGATCGTTCTCATTATTAACGGAGTAACAGAAAGGCCAGTGTAGTTCAATCAAAGGCACTAGCTGTGCAAACAGGTGCATCTCCACACATGAAGCCGCCACCCATTCTCTGACCAGGTGTACAGTGATTCTCAGCCGCAGCAGCCACATATAAGATTGGCGAGTAGTTTTCGGACGGTTACACTTCGCAATTTTTTATGAATTTTTGTGTACATCGTATACTCTCGACAAAAACATCTTCAGGTAGAAGAAAGAACGCCCTATCAGCTGGAGAAAGTCAAATCCTTTGAAGTAATGACCGGAAACTCCCCTTAAGTTGTATCCCCAAACTCCCATCTCAAAAATCGAAAAACCAACGAAAAACAAGTTGCAGTAACTCGAAGCGCAACACATTGTGTCCACGGTGTCTCTTGCATCGTAAAACTACAGGGAAAAAGCGAAAAACCACTGTGTCCGTCGTACCAAACGACTAGCTTTCCTCACTGTGACCTTAAAACCCATCGCCTACTACTAAAAACCATCGGCATCCACGCAATTCTCCTTCATAGTCTGCACTTCCGCATCGGTATTACGGGCCGGAGATTTCACGATTAAATTCCTGGTAAGGACATTTTCCTTCCTATTGGATCTACCGAGGAATTTCTGCAATAAGGTCTTCTTGGGGATCTTCTGAGAATGTTGTGGAAAACCGCTCTTCATTGACAAACCACTCCTAAATACCACAAGGAAACAAATAGACAAAAGATGATACGCAGGTGTCCCCAGACGAATCAAATCAACTGGAAACCAGCACCTGCAAACAGTACACACACCGATCAAATTCGAAATCCTTTTTCAAGGAGCTCCGTCTGCTCGTGGCACTTTTTTCTTATCAGAAAATGAAAATACTGTAACCAACCGATCCGCCGTTTCTGCGCCTCTATTCTCCTTATCATTATCGTCACACTGGCGATAAAACGCGATTCTAGATTACACGTGGAATACATACTCAGTAGGTAGAAAGGATCGCTTCAGTACATGCGCATACAGCAGCCAAGCAATCAATCACACAGTTTCATCCATTCAAATACCTGCCGTCGAATAACACACACAGGGCAGCCGTGCACACAGATAAAGATCCTTGCAGCCCTCGCTGCAGCATAAACTTAACAAGTACTCGTATATCGCTCCCAGGACTAAACACACTCGCATCGATGATCCAGCAAACCCAGACAGCGTTCACGCTGATACTGACTTCACGATCTTCTAAACAGGGGAAACCGCTTTAAGTTTGTTCACAGCCGTACGCGGTTGCAATCACGACAAGGGTGATATACCCTCAATCTACACCCTCGGCACGCCACAGGGAAAAACAGTGCCTAACCGCAGCATCCGCCCCGGTTTCCAACCAAACCATCCTAAACGATGCTGGCATAAACAATGTCATTAAACTTTTTTTTGTCTTCACACCGCGCCATGTCCATCCAGCATTAATTAGTTTACCAAAAACTGCTAACGAAACTGCTCTGTATATTACTATACCGGCGTTGCCCTCATAACGTCTTCTAATTTGGCCTGTCAGGAAAATAATCCGTCACATTTTTTAAAATTTTCTAGCTTTTTTAGAGACATTCTTTATCAGTTAACGACACCATGTACAAACTCGCCAAAACGAGAAACTTCAGGAAAATCAGCCTACGAAAAAAAGACACTTTCTAACCATTTCTTCGGAAAAAAAAGTTTTTGAAAAGAAAATCAGTCAGTACGAGGACATCGACATGCTGTGCGCCGCCTACGTCACACACACCTGCCATGCGCCACCCTGCTACGCTGCCCAGACAGCAAGCTACAGCATGCGCTATGAGTCACGCGGCTGGGTGGCGCATTGCAGGTGAGTGTGACGTAGGCGGCGCACAGCATGTCGGTGTCCTCGTACAGAAAAACTGATCCACAAAGGCTTCAAGTTTTCAAACCAAAGAATACCTGGCAGGCTGTGCAATTCGGATGTTAATTAAATAAGCCATTGTTTAAAGAAAACATATTATATCAATAAAATCCAGAAAGAAACAAAACACCATTTCAGAATTAAACGTTCGATTTTGTATAGTTCCATTAAAAACTTGCACCCCTTTCGCTCCATCCAGCGACTTGACTGACAAACTCTGAGAGAGCCTCAATTCCCGCTTTCTCGTGGCGCTGGGTTCGAGGTAGATTTCGTTGCAGCAAAACAGCTCGATTATCTCACCGGCCCACGTCGACAATGCCAGAGCGCCAGCGAGCAATTTGTGTGTACATAATTCATATCGGCACACACGCGCGCGCCAACCTAACCTGGATATGCTCCCGCATCATGGAGGACCCAACCGAATGGATCGAACAGAACCACGCGTAATTTCTCTTTTGCCTACCAGGAGGGCATATTATGCATCCGCGCAGTACCGTACGAAATGCATATTCGATCCGGCTGAATCAGCAATGAACACCGCACACATTTCGCTTATTTCCATTGCTATTTTCTTTTTACTTGTTTTATTTTTTAGACCACTATACTATTCATGTAGTTTATTCAAACCTCACTGGATTCAAAAAGCTAATCGGTTGTGCTTTCACTGTGATTAAACGCACTACTTTAATCAGATTCTGTACTGTTCACTTGTGTTGGAATATTATCGAAATATTTGGTTGTAATATAAAAATGTATAAAAAAAACATAAAAAACTCTTCCCTGATCAATAGCGTTGATTATCAGCCTAATGAATTAGCGTTAAAACGTTAGAAATGTACTGACCAATTCGAAATCTTTTCCATTAGCATTTTCGGTGCTTCTTAAAACAATTTTATATTTATCGTCTCCAGAACGAAATGTACAATTTCTACGTATTCCCGGGGTTTTTACTGTCATGCAGCACTTTTATACTACTTTTTGTAACTAGTTAACACGAATACATTTTCATCCACTTCGCAGGATCGATTATTCTACAATCTTGAGAATGAATTCTTAAAAATAAAACATATCGGTTTCAAAAGCTTTCAATTTCAATACGACAATTTCGTGCCGCTGCGAAGTACAGCGAAATGGAATTTCTGCAGAATATTCTGAAAAAAACCTCCATACACCGCTTCACTCATCAAAATCAAAGAAAAAATGTTCCAAAAAATCACTACACCATCGGAAACGCATGCAGCACTCTCCATCAATTAATATAAAAAGGCAGTCGTAAAACCCAGTAAACAGACATAAAACCGGTAGCAGTGCGTGTGTTACGGCCCATCCACCATGCGCACTGCATTAAACGGAGCAAATAAAAGCGCCCAGCTTGAATACACACACCCACAACAGACCGTTAATTCATTCCGACCAGAAAACCGGATGATTTGACAAGATCAACAAACACTCCTAATTGCTAATACACATCTCTCATCAACGCCATTCGCCGGCTTTTAAAACGCAAATTGTTCACCGATCGTCCGAAAACTATGATTAACAAAATATCGAATAAATGATTTTAATTTATTAAAAAACTGAAAATAAATAACAACATTTTAATGATAATGACTTTATAAGTTTAAGATTTCAAAAGACTAGTAACTACTGTAATAGAGAATTTTACAATTGATATTTTCATTTTAAAAACTTTACCTTTTGTTTAATTTTAACGTAATTCTTTCAGATACTGACGGCGCATTTTCGCTTGTGGCTAACCTTTTGAAGGCTCTTTTTTTTGAAGGTAGGAGAATTTTTCGCGATTAAAGAAAGCAAAAATATGCAGGATTTTGTTGTCTTCTGAGCGTTCGAAAGCAGTACGAAGACCTCACCAAAACACCCGGAAAATTAGCGAAATATAAACAACGGTTTTCCAGACATAAACGTTCGACAAATTCAACAAAATCACAAAAAATCGAAGCAACCGGGATTTTTCATAAAAAATCCACCGGATCAATACAACTTATCCACCCTAAACCTATTTCTTTCCCCAATATCTAATCCACCCAACACGAAATCTCCGCTTTCATTCCATCCTCAAAGTCAACACACATTTCTTGCTCGCAATTGAACACGCAAATTCGGCGCAGCACTCTCAAAGCCATTTTCGGCCGAAAACGGCGTGCACATAAAAAATAACTCCTTCAAGTATATTGTTACACAACTGCCTCTATACTCTGGAGCAAAAATTATTGATTTCCGTTGGGGAGTGTATATCACGTCACCGTTGCACACAATCTCGACAATGGTATTATCCGTCGCCGGGATATCGCCATCTTTTGTCCCGGGAAAATAAACGACTTTTGAAATAAATATTCTTGTTAAAACAGGAAAATAATTATTTATTATTATAATTTCTAATTATTTCTGGTTATTATATTAAAACATATTAAATTGTCGGATTGATCATTATTTAAATCAGCTGATTTTTGGATTCAGTGTTGTTCGCCATCCGGGCCATAGAGAGCCGACAATTAACTAAACCCAAATAACGGCGGATGCAATAACAAAAACACACCGTACCGGTACAAGTTGCGAAAATTATTGATTAAATCCGAATTAGTCCGTCGACATTCCGTTTAATCAATCCAAATTTATCAAATTACTTTCATTAAAATTAATTTCTTTTCCATTTGAGTAGTTTTGGAAATACTTTATAAGCACCTGCATTGGTTACTGTTATGCCATCGCTCATCCTGATTCCTGAACCCTATCAGATCAGAAGTGCATAGCACACTTTTTTTGCAGTTTTTGCGTTTCTTTAGTCCAACAGTTTTCACATGTACACGAAAGCTTCCCTTTATTCCACATCGCATATCAAACACTGTACTGCATATAAATGTTTTACTCAGGCAGTTTGAGGAATAATTTCCAAATGAGTTAGCTGAAAATAATGCAATATTTTCAATTCCCAGTTAAATTGCGGCATACGGTTAATTTACCCTTCCCGGAGACCAGGATCAAATAACAGCGGCATTCGCACGTTGCCAGCAAGTGTTCCCGCTGTTAAACTTTCAATTTTCAATTTGACCCCTCAATTTCTATTATTTTATCATTTAATTATCATTTCCGTATATTTCAAATATGTTCTCAAGAGAAAACCTTCCTTCAGCTAACATACTAGCTTTTAAATATTCACCGTTATTTATTTTGTGTTAAAGTACACTGAATAGTACTGTATTGGCCGTGCTGTCAGCAATACGGCAGATTCCGTATGGAATCGGATGGAAGTTATTCAGTAACAGACAGACCGAGGGAGAACAAGGCCAAAATCTAGAAAGGGCACGCGACAGCGGGAATATCGCTGGATGGTGCTTGCCAACGGTACAATCCGAACAATCGGACACAAAAGCAAATCGCCAAGCGCATACCACAGAACGAGAGACAACAACCCTGTTGTGCTGTGCTCATACCGATCGCAAGGCAAGCGCTGAATTCGGCTGGACTTATCTAGGCCAGAACAGACGCAGACAAGAAAGAAAAGGCCAAAGGGGGAAATCCCCATACTAGGAAATGTCGCACCGAGCCGTAGCACCGCCTCTCTTACATCAGTTCTTGCGCCGCTGGCGATAAACTACCAACACCCCCGTTCTCATCAAACTGAACATTTTCCTCAATTAATACCACCGCCACAACAGGCTTATCGCGCTATCAATTTGAACGACGACAAAAAACTGGCGCTTCCAAGCGGAAACGGCTGCGCACAGGGGGCGACGGCCTCCTAACAGAATACTTTTCTATTTTTCAATAAATTACACAGAACTTCTCGGCCAATCCCGGAAACATGATCATGACGATTAAATAATTTAACTATTCCACTAATTTTGAAAATCTGGATCAAAATTAATGGCAAACCCTTTCAACAAAAATTTGATGATCAAAGATTCACAATTCAAACATCAACACAAAAGCATTTCCGAGTTCTTTCAGTATCACAGGAAATAAATGATAAAATAATTATAAACAACCTTTGCTCTTTGGGTTTCTTAGTCCTAAAGATGACTGGAACTTTCAAGTTCGTGTGACACAATCAGCCAGACACAACTACCAGTTTATTCAAAAAAGCATTCTGCATCAGAATCCTGCTTTAATCAAACCTAACCACGAACGAAGGGATGGCCAGAACCTGGACAATATTCGAAAGACCCGCAAAAGCTGCTGGGAAACCTGTCTGAATGACGCTATATTCAACCGTACCTTTGAATTGATCCGGAAGGAAATCCCAGCTGAGGCAGCTCCAATATCATCCAGGAAGAAGGTATGCACCAAAATATAACGGAGGAAAAAGATCTAATCAGGAACTGTATCGGTAAAAGGTCAACGACATCAAAAAGCTAAGGATCAATTAAAAATTTTGATACTTCGTTGATAAACTCAACAACGTTGTTTTCAGCATGCGCAGGCCGCAGCAAATAGTGTCGAGTCAGCAGCTGACAACACTACCGCGAAGGTTTACACATCCGCCACATTTTGCAATGGTCGGCGATACTAGTGCCGTCATTGTGATATTCAACTGTGCCCTAATCATCTGATTTCCCTGTAGTCTGAACCGGGCTTCGGCCGGAGGCACAGAATTTCATTTTTTACAGTTGTGGCAGACTGCAGAAACCCCAGAAATCGATAGTCACGATTTGTTCGTAGAAATTTCATTATCTACAAAATTTTACTGAAGATTTTTCTGATCACTATTCCGTAAAACAAACCAAGAACACTAGGGCGTGTGCGCAATAACGGACTCTCAAAAACTCCAGTAACAATTTTGAATCCGAAGAAAAACACCAAGATATCGCTCATTAGAAAACGGCAGAGAAAGCCCAGATTGTCCTGAACTAGTTATTCTGATTAAAAGCGCGGGTCTCAACGGTGCCATCGGGATGGTGCCGCGTAATCCCGACGGATTTCCTGCGGCTGAGGAAATCCGCCAACTGGGCCATCAGTATGCATCAGACCGGTATACCAAATTAACTGTGCTTTTAATGGGCGGCAACTCCGCAGTGATATCACCAAATAATCCATTCGAACTCTAAACAGCGAATTAATGAAGAAACCACAGCATAGCATACAAATGTGAGCAATACAAAGAAACGTACGAAAAAGGCCCCAACGGTGCGGTTTTACGAGGAGAAGGATAGCACGTCAGCGGTGCAACAGCAACCAGCTCACCGAATGACGCGAGCCCTCAGAGACCAGTGGCAAAGAGCCATCGGTGATACGCTGGAAAATGTGAACCGTAGGATAGAGAATTTCCAGAGGACGATCCAACGTCTGGAAGACGCATGATACGAGCGTTCACCTATCCGGATGCGGTCTCGAGTAAGAGCAACGCAAGGGTCAAGAATACCAATACAGAGACCCACACCAACAACACTAGGGTTCACACGAAGTATCCAGAAGCGACAGTATGCTCCGACGGACCTACGCCAAAGAATAACCAGCAGGAATGCCGAACCCACTACATTTCCGTTCACCCTCAACATCCCATATACGCAATCTAAGGTCAATAATTACGAAAACCAAGAGCAAATGCAACAAAAACCGAGAGAACGGATTCGTGAGCAAATCAGGTATCAGCGAAGTAACCGAACGCATTATGCCCCGAAGTACGTCCAAACGGGGACAACAGGGACTGCCACCGCTACTACCCATGAAAACATGGGGCTCTCACGTACTTGCGCTCTTGGATAGTGGCTCGTCAGTCACAACCATAACCGAGCAATTGGGCGTCACGGAGATGGTCAATCGCTCAGACACGAGAATTCTGAAAGGAGTCACTGGGCACAATAAGAGAACTACAGGGTCAATCCTGGTACCTACGACAGTACTAGGAGTAAAGCTGACCATCAAAATGGATGTGGTGGATGACCACCCTGAAACATACGATTTGATTTTTGGATAAGTCAACCTTAGCCGGTTTATTCCCCTGTGGGATGACGTACAAAAAGCAATGTTGTTTAAAGTACTACAAGGATGCTACGAGGAAGTAGCATCCCAGTACTTGCAGAATGAGTTTGACGGCCATAATCCACCACAAAATGATACGGACCTCTCGAAACTCACAATTGGGAATCACCTAACTAATCAACAACGAGGTAAGCTCTTGGAAATCATTAAAGGATCCAAGGAGCTATGGCTTAAGGAAGGTGAGCCACTAAAAGCAGCAAAAGTCGAACCAGTGCAGCTACATTTAGTGGATGGAGCCAGACCGGTATGGCAACCAAGCCGGCAGTTTGCACCCAAAGAACGGGATGACATCGTGGCCCCGGTCACGAAACTAATCGACGAGGGAATCTTAGTCCCGTCACGCTCGCCATGGCAGAGCGCCGTCGTTGCTGCTCCACACAAGGACGTCGGAATCAGGATGTGTGCGGATCTTTAAAGTTTAAATAAATATTTAAAACCAATGAGGTACGCCATGCCAAAAGTACAAGACATACTCGACCAGGCATCAGGTTGCCGGTACTTTACCAGCTTGGATTTAGTACAAGCCCTCCATCAGATCCCGATTGTCACCAAGTCACAGCACTTACTTCAACTCACAATGCCAATAGGCAGTTATGCCTATACGAGAATGCCGTTTGGCGTGACGAATGCCACGGCCATCTTCCCACAGATAATTAACGAAGTCTTTTCGGATATGATTGCCCCAAGGGAACTCCAGGCATTCATCAACGATATTATGATCGCGACTAAGACAATGGAAGAGATGGAACGAATTCTACGTGAAGTTTTTCGACGGCTGAAAGAGGTGGGTTTCACGGTAAACCCCCGCAATTGCAAGTTTGCGGTGCCAAGCCATAAAATATTAGGGTCATTGTAAGCTAAGCCGGAATTAGCTCCGACCCGGACAAGACGGCGGCGGTGCGTGATTTTCCAACGCCACCAGACGTAAAACCAGTACGTTTATTCGTCGGACTAGCGTCATTCTACCGCCAGTTCGTGACGAATTTCGCGAGGATCGCGGATCCCTTAACCCGATTGTACTTAGGACCTTTGAAAGATTTGAAAAAGAAACCATTTATCTGGGCAACATAGTGCCAGCAAGCTTCTGATATGCTGAAGGAACTATTATGTTCAGCACCGGTTCAGCCCATTTTCAAGATGAATGCGACACAGCACTCCACGTGGATACACGCGACTACGCTATAGGTGCTGTACTTTTTCAGGAACAAGGAAACGGGTGGCACCCCATTTCGTTTTGTAGTCGAAAGCTGACAAAACCTGAACGTAACCTGAGTACGGCTGAAAAAGAATGTACGCAAGTTCGAAGTTCCGACAATATCTGCTAGGGCGACCAGTAGTGGTCTACACCGACCACGCGAGCATGCAATGGCTGTTCAGGCTCCGCACTGAAAATGCGAAGCTGCAACGATGGTCGCTGCGTCTCTCAGAGGTTGACTTTGAACTCATACATGGAGCCGGGAAAGATAACGTGGACGCTCATGCACTTTCAGGAAACCCAGTAGATCCCGAAACGAGCGAAGATGCCAGATTCCCAGCATTCACTACTAGAACAGTGGACTTGCGCTCTGAGCAACTGAGTGACGACTTCTGTGCTCCAATTATGGACTTTCTGGGAAACCTAGCAGATGTCCTAGCAAATCGCGTTAAAAATTTAAGTGAAAACTTCCTGATGGATAACGGGATTCTTTCTCACTGGTCGCAGGTCAACAAGGCCAGGTACCAAACTATAGTCCTAACAAAATGTGGATCGATGTTTTACGTTCAATCCACGACTCGGAAGCCGGATTAGCCCGCCTGGGCTTTGCTAAGTGCATGGATGTCATGACCAAAAGGTTTTACTTTAAAGGACTAGGAAGATTCATACGTCAGTACATCGCCTCGTGCGATGTGTGTCAAACCCGCAATGCGAGAAGACATACCGCAGGATTTCTCCAAAACATGGCTATACCGAAGAGAGCAATGACCCACTTGATATTCGACACGGTAGGCAAGTTATCCACCAGTAGCGGTAACCAATATAAACTGACGTGTATCTGCGAACTATCTTCCTTTATGATAACAAAAGCCGTCCGAAACCGTACTGCCCTCACAGTGGGAAAGTTCTTGTTGTATGATGTATGAATTCGTTATGGTTTCCCTCTTCAAACCAGAACGGACAATGGTACCGAATTTGTTAACGACGTGATCATGGAGACGGCAAAGATGCTCGACATCAAGCATATTACGCCTACAACCTTTAGACCACAAGTTCAAGGACGTCTCGAGAGGCAGCACCACCCAATGGTGGACTGTCTTGCAAAACTAACGGAAGAACATCAGCGCAATTAGTCGCAATTTTTATCCTGTGTGACGTTCGCAATGAACGCCAGCCCAAGCGCCACCACTGGAATCAGTCCGTATAAGGTCGTCCATGGAGTGGATTGCCTTTTCTACTTCGATTCTTCGTTACCCTCCAACCTCGACGAACCGTTCATACAGGGGATGAAACAGAATATCGACGATATTTACGAGTAGGTGAAGTATAGTTTGGTAGAGCAGCAACGTCAAGCCGGATCTACCTACGACGCCAACAGAAAGCCCGTATTTTACGAAATCGGTGACAAAGTGTGGCTTGTCTCGCCATCGGTGGAACAAGGGAAAAGCCGGAAATTGGCGCATTTTTATCACGAACCTTTTATCACGATAACTGAACAAACAGGCCCCAGCAACTACAGAATTGACTATTTTAAACCCGGCGCGAGCAAGGGAACAGTAGTCAACGTTGCTATGCTAAAAAAGTTCCACAGCCGAACGGATATGGGAGAGGAATTTGATGTGTATTTAAAAGGAACAGTAGCCACAGGGTTGGAAGAGTACAGGATGGGTCCTGCGTACATAGACGACTATGCACTTCCGGTGACGAAAACCCCCTGAAGGCTACCATGGAAAAACCAAGCACGTCAAAAACTGAAAATACACCAAAAGAGCAGAGAACCGTGACAAAAAGAACGGAAGTAGTCAAACAAACAATCCCTTAACTAAATTCACCAGCAATAAACCCAGACAGCGCAACACCAACGGGGGCGAGAATGGCCCCAAAATTCGACTCGGATTCAATTTTGCGGACACCAACCCCTGGGGGCACCACATTGGTGAGTAACACTAGTGAAGAACACTGGCGAACAGCGGCAGATAGCCCCTTTTGGGAACCCCGTCAAAAGCAAGTAACGCCAATCCAACAACTAGATTTCAAGGAATCACGAGATTCACTGCTGGTGGATGAATCAGTAGGCTCGCTTTTGGACGAACAGGTTCCCGCATTAATGCCCCAGCCTAAACAAAGGAGAACAAAAAAGCGAGCAAAAAGGTTACAACCCGGTAAACCTTCCCATGGAACCATCGAAGCGAGCGGTAAAACCACCAAATCGACTGCAGTTCTTTCAACGCATGCAACTATGGCAAATGGTGACAATGGCCATGTGCCTGTTTGCGATATGCGCACCACAAGCGCACGCGCTGGATATGGAGCTTTGTGACTGCAGTGAAAAAACGATTCCTGTAAATTTTGGACCTGAAGCATTACGGCGAATGCCCCCCATTAGCACTGGACCCCCAACCAATAGACGTATTTTACACCATTTATGCGTTGAAGAAAAGTACGTCAACTTCTGCAGCCGCAGCATGCAAAGCAATAACGTACATTATGAGGTTGAAAACATTGGAGTATCAACGCTATCGGAGGACGTGAAAATTGTCTCGGAAGAGTAGTGTCGAAGGATGCTCCAAACACTCTCGTGTTATGGCAACCAATGACGAGAACCCCCAACTCGGAAATGTACACATTCCATCGTAGACCGGAAGAGAATTACAGATGGTAATCCGAGGTCAACAGTACGTCCATTTCATGCAAAATGTGGGGTTGAAATTCACAAGGATTTCGGCCGATTTGAAATGAAATTGATTTGAAATGATTTGATTTGATTTTGAAACAGTAAATTAATTAAAATAATAATAATGTAATAATAAATTTTTTTGTGATCACAAAATTTGCAATCGAGTTGTTTAGGCATATTCCACCAAATTGTAAATAATGTGGCCATGTGCTGTAGATCAAAAAAGCACACACAATCGGGCACGATACTATACGATGCGATATTTGAGAGATAACTTGCGAGTTTGGAATTCAGAACATTTCTATGGAGGTTTTTTGTGCACGATTTTGCATCGGTTTGGGGCAGAAATTAGCAGACAAGGGCGCGAGGCGATTGTCGGTAGGATATCCCGTTATTCTGCAATGCCGTAAAAGACTAATGGTGCGCCGAAATGATTGTTCTGATTTCTGCACATCCCAAAAGCAACAACTACGCGGTTACTCCCCTCTTATTAGAGGTCAGACAGCGCAGATGCCGGATTTTTATGCATATGTGTAAATTATCCTGCACCTTACTGCACAAAAAACTGCAAAGTATCAACCGAGGTTTTGCGGTAAAATTCGATTTCTTACATTTCAAACTCATTTCAAGACGGTTTCAAATTTCAAGCTTTCAAGCAGTTTCACATTTCAAATCAATTTCTTGTCAAATTCAAACGGGTCGTCGTTTGATGTGATTTGACATTGATTTGAAGCTTGAAATATGAAATTTTTGAAATCTTGATTTCAACCCCAGGACAATGGAACCGGTAACGCTAACCCAAGAGTCCTTCAACTCTACAATTTTGTCGATGATTGGAGGACTGGGAAACGATAAAAAGCGCGGCTTTGCCCAGAAGGGACACCTAGCTTTCTTATGGAACCCAGAAGACAGCGGTGAAAGTCAAAACCGTCAATATGAAACTTTAGTTGCAGACCTCGGAATGGGCTACAACCTCTCGTCAGATCGGTACAGAGTCAGAGATGATAAAAGGGAAGCTGACCTAATCATTGACGCGCAACCAGAGAAGGTCAACTGTTTCTTTCCCAAAACAGTGCACCGAGTAAGCAGCGGATTCCGGGATGTACTAGCAAGTGTGGAATGGCTAGACAGTCATGACCAGCAAGACCCTGTTACAGTACAACAAACCAAAAGAGCTCCTAATGATGATGGAAGGGCGGACAGACGACTCTTGTCATCACAGTTAACCGACGACGACAATGGGAGAGCTCAACGGAGACGCCATAGTATGCGCACTGATCAACAGAAAAAGGAGAAACAATGGCGAAAGACGATCATCGTCTGGCACAACTCGAGAGAGGACAATGGGCACTGCAACACTATATGGGACAACACCTGCAAGGGGAACGGAACAACCGCCAGGGATCCCATTGTCCACACAACCGATAATTCCGCCCGAGATAGTGCCGGTATCATATACGCCATCACCTGAACCAGAGAGGTGTACACCACCCCCCGAGCAGCAAAGGTACACGCAACCCCCTCGACTGGACCCAGACCAGAAGAGGTATTACGCACCAGTACCGCAGGCAGGGCTTCAGTACCAACCATCCATGACAAACTGGCAGGCGAATGGACCCTGGAGCCAGAATAGCCAGCCACAGGGATTTAACGGACAATATGGCCAACCCAATACGTATTATGCAAATCAGAATTATTACAGGGTGTGAATACCCACAACTACCACCCTGGATTGGAGGTAATACCAGCAGAGACTGGACAAGGCACATAGGGAGCGTACGGAAGCAGTGGAACGGGTGGACCAAGAGAGAGGAAGGCGGCATGAAGTAATGACAAATCAATACGAAGTGCTGAACAGTGAACTTACACAGCGACTAAACCAGTACAACGAAGTACCATTTGGAGCATATGCATTTGCGGCCCCCCAGCAAGAGTAACTCAACCACCCGCTACAACAAAACCAACCACAATTTCAAATTTCATCCCAACAAGAACAATTGTGGTTCCAGTGATAACACCAGCTCAAATAATTCTCACACCCACGACTCCGTCCCCAAACCCGGCAAGTCAAACGACTAACCAAGTGAGAGTTAACAACTTAATCCCAAAAATCTAGACGAAGGATTCCTTGGTCACAATCCAACCAGTATGCAAGGAATACGAATCAGATTTCGCACGAGCAATGGATGGAGGCCGAGTTCTCATCCTTCTCGAATGACCTGGCGAAGGAATTGTACAGTCTGGGTTGCGCGCAACGAAGAACAAGTTGATAGTAATCGAAATGCTTGCTATGTTCTCCCCCATTCTAGCGGCAGAAATGATAGGGTTCGATAAGTGAAAGTCGCTTGGCGCCCATAGCAATCAAGCACTACTTTACCAATGCAGAAACATTTTGATCAACGTTACTGGGACAAAAACTAAGTGTGGAATGAAACCGATTGCTTTGAACAGGTCCATCCCGTTAGATGGAAAACAGATTATGCAGGGATTTACCCCATGTTACCAAGACGGACAATTTGCGTTAATTAATGACACGACCTACGAGTGGAGCGAAGACCTACGGGACTGGATGCCGGTTCCGTCGAACATTAAAATCGACAAAGCGCACATGGCGGTAAAATTTGACATGCACCCTGATGTAAGTGCGGAGGAAGGATCATGGCCGAACTGTAGGGATCTTAGATGCTGACGCATTCATAAAACTATTAACTATGTGCTTATGCAAGGGGTGGCCGAACACATGGAACAGGCGCACACTGTGTAAACAGTGGCCGGCAAATCACGGAGCCGCTTCGCTTACTCTTGGTATCAGCCGCTCCGTTTGTGAGCGATGCCAGCTGAACGTGCGTCGCCGGTGTGCGGTATCGGTTCCAGTCAAAGCGGTTTCGCGCAATGCTAGTACACGGTGCATAGACCGTATAGTTACCGAAATGTACACAGTTTTTCAAGTGTTATGTTATGCCGGTTATGCAGGCCTCTGGAACACAGGATTTTTATATTAATGTAATAAATTTGCATTAACTTAATGAATTTTTAAGAAATACTCACGAACAGATACCACATATATACCAGCAAACTTCGTTTCTTTGATCAAAGGCAATTGTATTTTGCTGTATTAACCTGACGTACACAGGAAAACGAAAACCAACGTTATCATTAATGTTACAAAAGATCAACTGTAACCCGAGAATATAATACAACCTGATTCAATTTTCATACTGACCGATCTATAGCTGCTTCGGGTTCCATCTTTCAGTTTATATATATGGTATGTAAATTTTGCTTACTTACAGATTTAAATTTACAGAAAATACGGCGGATACAGAAAATAACATTATGTTTGGCTGGCGAACGATCACACTGGCAAAATAATACCCGAGACTCACGCATAGGACTCCCTTCGGCCAAAAACTTGTGAAACGATAATCCAAGAAGATGAGATTTTGATCCTTGTACATTTTTGCAATTTTGTACAAAGCAAGACGTTGGCATTTTAAACGTATTTGTCCAAATAAATGGGATAATATTGGTCAGGAGGGGTAAAAAGTGTATGGAACATTTTCCAAATTTTACTTCACCTTGAGGTTACAATACAATGCGTCTAAATATACGTATTTAGATTTCAAAACATTCTGGGTATAGTTATGTAAGAACGTATTCCAACCGAGTGATCGACTGCCACTTGGTCAATAGCCCACATGTTATGCGTGACGTAACAAGACGGGCGCAGTGCTGTTTCTTCGTCGCTTTCTTCATTCCGCAACCTGCGTTCATTGTCTAGAGTAGCGGGCGAAGAGACAAACCACTGACGCTACCGTTCCCTTACTGTAATGCTGAACAGGCCGAACGGCTTTGACTAAGTAAACAAGCAGACGGCAGACGGCCGAGCAAACGGCTAGAGGAATTTTGGAATCTGCGACTCTTTCAGTTCCTCTCTGAGAGACTGGCTCAGCCATACTGTTGCCGTACCTTATAAGAGATGCCCTATCTCTTCACTGATGCTATGGAAGGATCACGCGCAAGACCACAAAATTCTATCGCAAGTAGTCTTGATCTTTCTGGTCAATTAGCTGCAGTATCGACTGAAGAAGACGTAGACAGCAATAAAGCGGCATCTAGCATGATCACGTCTGAATCGCTAGCTGAAGATGTCGATCTAGACGCAACCTGGATTACGAAATATTTTGGCGCAGAATGAAAGTTTGGCCTAACATTGGCCGGAATAATTACGGGAACTGTTATACTAGCGTATGTGACATGGAAATGCGTGACATGCTGTAAAAATTACTCGATACCCGGAAGTCTACGCGGAAACAGGTACCAACGAGCAGCTACCAATGAGCAAGAAATGATAAACTTGACCCCAGTTGCCCTGAGGATAGATCGAACAGCTTGGCGGGCATTATGGAACAGAAGAGAAATGCAACAAAACCAGCGTGATATTCAACACCAGATAGCGAAGCTACCGCAATTACAACAGTTACAAAGCTAGCCGCATCTACTCGGGTATTTACCCTCGACAGGAAGTAAAAATGTGGAAAAACTGGATTTGCGCATATGCGATAACGCTAAGTATCGTAACCGCTTTCAAGGCTCGCTATGTTCAAAAATCAGCAGGAAAAAGTTTTGATCAACCGAAATTAAGCGAGCTTTCAGAATATATTAATGCGACTATTGGAACCGCTCTGGAAGAAAGGGATCCTATTCAAATCTTAATCTTATGGATCTTAAATTCAGTATCACAAAATTATCCGAACAGCGGCATACGCTTATTGAATTAGATGCACTTTAACATAAACGCGTTGTCAATATTCAACCAATACTACATTCCGGCCTTCCAGTCTGAGATGTAAGACGTGATGGACGACTTATTACTCCGGCGGAAGTAAACGACGACGTGGATGCTAACCAATGCGACTTTCACTTAATCAAATAAGCGTCTGAATTAAATCCGGACCACGTGGAGAAATTTTTTGCAAAGCTAGCGAAATACCTCAACTTTGCCATATTTGATCATACGTGTTCAAGATTCGGAATGGCTGACCCAGCTGCGGATCAGCAACTCATCCATAACTGCCTCATCTACTGGACGATATATAAAAGCGAAAATACGACTGGGCAGGAACATTATGCGTTTACAACGACGAGTTCAGTCATCTCAACGTTAACGGAAACCAAATCGCCACCAACCTTAAAGGTCACATCAACCATCGGAGCGGCCGCTCAAGCATGCGCGGAAACTTTAGCATAGTGCAACTGTAATTGCCGGTGTGGATAATGAATTACGCTATTTTCATTGTACTGTTATGCTCATGGATGTATGCAGTAGCTCATTTTACTGATTCACCGTACGTGGAAGAATATTTGTCTAATCCAAGAAACCATCAAGTCCTGCTCGCCCTAAACAAAGCCTACCATTCCTGAGTAGCCATCGCCAAAGCCGGAAAAATTCGTGCAACTCGTATTACATATAACGATTCCCATATCCCGTACACATTAGAAGAGCGTTTTTTGTTAAAAAATGTCCCCTTACGCAATGGAGCGAGAATCGCAATTCGTAATTTCAAAAATGGTCAAATTTGCCCACAAGATTTATTGCCATAGTGGACCTATCTATGGACAAGTACTCCATCAAAAGTGTGTACAATACTATATCTCCTTCGGTCCAGCAGTGATCCCGGACCTGAATCGCTACGGTTTGCACTACGACGAAATCGGCGCGACTAACTCAGCTCCTACCCTAACCAACGACTACTAACGTAAGTGGTTGGAAACACTCATCACATTAGCCGTGTTTCACTTTAAAGACAACGCGTTACGCGTTTCCACTCACCCCAACAAGGAGGAACCATCTGGAATCCTCGATGGGAATCCATGAAGATAACCCCGTGAGGAACCCGGAGGTCACCCATTAGGATCGCCCCATGGATTCGCAATTCGCCCCATGTACCCCGATGAGTTGTAACAATATCGTCATTTTACTCCCGGATCCCCACAAGGGAGGAACAGCACTATTCCTATCATTTTCCCAGACGTCGGAAAATTGCAACGTATTTGTGTATATTTGCTCTGAAAATGTTTGCAGAGAAAGTTTTTTACAACGAGCCGAGATGCTCGCTCGATCACACGAGTGAAGAGAGATTTCGTTGCCAAATGCGTTTCTTAAAACCGTACCGGAAATAGACTCGGTTTTGTAAACCGGGAGGGTTACTGCAGTTTTCCCGACTCCATATGGATTAAGATTTAACGAAAATATAATTTGCAGCTGGAGATCGATATTTTGACGTGCTTTAAAGCCATACAACTTTAGAAATATCAATGGACAGAGCAGATGATACATACAAACTGGATGTGTAACCACGTCGTTTCCCTGTTAGAACAGCCCATTCAGCACAAACCGTGTAATGCGTAATTTCCGAATTTTCACAGTTACTTTTTATTTCAACCACCATACTACAATTCGCTCGGTAGCGGTACTTGCTATTTCATCGTTAAGAGAATAAATATAAAAAAACACCGCCAAGTGCGCGCTGGAAAATATTCAACAGCCCAGTTCTAGCCAGAGAAAATAATGAAAGCTAAAAACTCTGTAATAATGAAAATTCCAGCATATATAGACAACAAAAGCACAAAGCTTGGGATTAAAACTCAAAATACACATACAAAAGGACCCAGTCAGTGTTTCCCGGGCGAAAAAAAATGGACATTCTACGCACTGATTTACATCCACGGCAGCTACAAAGGAGAAAAAAATCGATTAGCATGAAACCCCAACATGAACAAACAATATTCAGCCAGTACAAAATGTATCAAATTAAAAGCAGGAATAACGGGCTTCTATCCAAAAGACTGCAAAATGACCATAACTGGTCAATTTTCGAAATTAAAGGCATCAAAACTCCGCAGTGTTTCAGTTTTTATTATTTATTTGCTTTGTTGATTTAACTTGAGCTATTTTTACGTTATGCACGTTACCAGTTAAAAATAATTAATATACGAAATTAAAAAACATTTAGTACGTAATATTTTATTCAGTCCCAAAGATCACTTTACCGTTTGAATAAAAAGCGTTGAATCAACATCTGCAACAGAACTAGTTGCTGGTTCAGGGAAACACACCGCTTCAGCGCATTCAGTACTGTTGCGAAAGTGATCCGAGGAAAAAGTGGTTGACTCAATGTAGATTCCAATCAACAAACCTTTAAGAGATATCCCGAGATACGAAACAACCGAACAATCAAATCCAAATTAAAGTTTCATAAATGCGGAAGCAGATTATTCTGTCTTTAATTCATAATTAAATTAAACGAGAGCGGAGAGTTCACTTACATTAAAAATTTATCGTCACACAGTTCCGTTCCGGTGAGAAAGTTTCTGCCGGTGGAAATAAATAGAGAGACCTAACAGGAGACGTCCGGCCGGACACGTGATTACGGGAAAGCATGAGCCACCGCCGCGGGATGCGCTGTTGCGTAATTAAACACCTTCAGCATGATGCGCAAGTAGGTCACCTTCTCATCACAAGTGAATACTGGGGCTGGCTTCCGGTTCAAGATGCAGCAGAGTCCAGCCCTAATATCCCGGTCTTCCAACTTCGACCAACAATCCCCTATGATGCCGCTTTTCTTCTTAAAATGATCGCTGAGTGAGCGCGCGATAGACTGGAGACATGCCGCATAATCCGGGTTCCTGAATGTGCGACCCTGCAAATAAATTCACGTTCAGCGTACAAGTTGTGTCCCACATTTATAGCACATTTTTCGTAACTTATTCGTCTATGTATTTATTTGCTCATTTATCAAGAGCGGGACAGTGGCGAGTTGAGCGCAATGCATGCGTGCGCATTCTTGCGCTGGGCTAGGTAACGTTACACAGCACTTGACAGTTGATTATCGCTTTCTGACCACTCTCTCCGAATTCCTGCATTTTGGAATTAAATAGATTATCTTTAGAATTTTTATACAGATTGGTCAAGATTCGAATGTGTGTTTACATTTATACACACTAAGCATATACATTCATATATCGTTCATGTACAAAGGCGCAGCATTACACAAAGTTAGCGCATGCATTAAATCGGTCAAAATCACTTATAAAAAAACGACGAGCTGTTGTACCGTTTACGGAAAAGCACGTTCGCTCAGAAAATTGAAATCAGAGACAAACAAAATATATGTACTTATTCCCGTTTGGCAAAGCATATCTACTATTTTTCATCTAAATCGACGACTTTGAATCTTAATTTTTGTACAAACAGGCGTACCAGTCCCTCATAAACGCAAATTATACTGTTTGTTCTGTTCAATCGATAAAAGCAATACAAAATAAAAAAAAGATACGTACGTCAAATACTGAAATAATTTTTCAAAACAACTACGAAATACAGCTGTTAAAAATAGGTATCATGTTTTCGGTACAGTTTGATTTTGTTTTTGATTCTGATCAATTTACTTCAGAAGTACACCCCGCAATATGTTATTCAGGCAAAAACAAACACCTGCGTCTCTAAAATGTACCAAGGTTCAGCTGTCTGGAGCCATTTGTGTTTTATTACCTCTTTGTAAGTAGGTCCAACCTTGGCTTTATACAGCATGTTCAAGAACCGAACCCCACTTCCCCTGTTAAGCAGCTTTCCCAGTACCCCATAACAACTTTCCTGATAATATACGCTTATCAGTACACGCTTGTCCGACAAACAGGATGTTACAATATCCGTAGAACGTGTAGTATAAACATTAAAACATTCCAAAAACACCAGCGAAAATATAAGAATTATACAAATATAAACAATATCAATATTATCATTAATGGTTTTGAATTCTGTTGTATTATTTTTTTGTAAAGGTCATTGATACAGTTCATAGTTAATACTCGTTTTTTTTTAAAGTTTTTGCTGTAATCTTTCTCGGTTATTTTCATCAAATACTTCCTAAATCTAATTTCCATCTTTACGGCGAAAAGCAATGCAGAATCTTCGATTAAACTGGCTAAAATTACACATTACTGTTTCAAAGATCGCTCAAAGATGTACATAACCAAAACATCGACAAGAGATGTGGGTATAACGGACCAACAAGCCTTATCATTCGTGGTCACGTACACAACAGGAAAATTCACATTAAATTTGACAACGTTGGTATGTTCCTCTGTCACCTCAAGTTCGCTTTCTATTCGAACAACCGCTTTACTCCTTCGAAATCATACTCCGGATTTTGCCATTACTGAATCACTTGTCCAAAGCACATGAATCGTTACAAAGGAGATAATCTGAAGGCCGTATAACTGAAGAAAAGACGAGTCTCGAAAAATTATCCTTGAATGAGTGGAAAAATCAAGGAAAAAACGAAATAAAGTTCGACGTTCCCAGCCACGGTGCAAAGCAAAAATTAGCCAAAATCTCAGCACTTTATATAAATATTTATTCGCTCAAGTGACTAAGCGAATCGATTGATAACTCAGAAACCAACAATGACAAAAACAACGAACGCACGCTCGGGAACCAAGACTGCTATTTTCCCTTTTCTTACCAGCGATCTTGAGGATCACAATTTTCTACTCCGAGATTTATTTAAGGAAAATGAATCACATCATGGACATGAACACACAATCGACGGTCCAATAATTACATTACGAAAACTGATCATCGCTACATAAGCCACTACACTACGGTTTTGCAAGCTTGTCTACCGCCATCAGAAAAGAAGACAAATTGTGTAGCAAAATATTATACTGCTTTTGATAGCGCAAACCGACTTACCGATAGTTTCAGATGGCTCTCCGGCCTCAGCTGAATCGCCAGATTTAGACGGAACGTCGGCGATGTCCATACCGTCCTGCCGATGTCCGTTGCCTGTGGATAAGCAGGAATCAGAGGTGCTCATCTCGACATCCATAACATTATCATCTCTCTTCTGTGGTGTGCTCAGATGCGGCGCGGTGTCACTGGCCGGTGCCCTCCCCCGTTTAGCCGTCCGAGAAGGATTACGGCGCCCTCCCTATAAACACATTAAAGTACAGAGTCATTAATAATTAATCAATGATAATTATGTCATATTCGTAATTATCAGTGCTTTACTGTTCATGACTCTGTACCTTGGCCGGTGAACACTGTGGGGTAGTTTGGACAGATTTGGGCGTAACTACAAAAAAACCATGTCAGACGCCATATCCTGGAAAAAAGCACAGAAACCTTGCACCACAACCAAGGGCTTATCGAGGCCCTCTGACCGACCAAAAAAAAATTTCGGCGCAGCTACGTGTCAAGGTAGCGGGCGGTCGCGCTAATACTCGAAAAGATCGGGCAACCGCCCCGGGGAGGCTACTACATAGTCGTTCGCACAGGTAAACGTCTCCCCGGGGCGGTTGCCGAATTTTTTCTAATACTAGCGCGACCGCTGCGCCGAAATTTTTTTTCGATAATCAAAAATCGGACGCGGACGTTTCATCCAGAAAAATGCAGGGAATTCGAATATATAGTCGGAAAAAATCTATGTGTTACCAGTAACAAGTTATGGAGGGTTGAAAAACGGTCGGAGGGCCGGATTAGATTAAATTTACATATTTATAACTTTTTAAAAATACAACGTAAAGAAGTATTCTTACGGATCGACGACTGGCCCAACTGCTGCGACAGTTTCATCAATGGAAATGTTTCGATCCGCAGTTAATCCCGAACTGGTAACACCATCAGATTCTGAAATTGACAGCAAAGAATTCCTGAATTGCATGATTTTTGCGGATAACTCTAACACACAAGGTACCGGTTGATAAAGTACTGGCTTATCCTGCCTTTTTATAACATCCCACACCAAAGCATACGCAAAA
>JAQGAU010000182.1:0-35686 GCA_034698045.1 Paramacrobiotus richtersi
TCGGGTATGCCTTCCGCCTGGAGGATTTGTTTGGCGTACGGCCGGATTTTGTAGTGCCCGCTGTGCGTCATGACCAGTACCGGGCGCCCATCCTCGAGTTCTGCTTGGATGTCACTCCAGTTCGCGCCCTCTTTCACCGCATACTCATAATCGGCTTCAAACGTATTCAGCCATTCCACCAGTTCCGGAAAGGGTGCACCCACCGGTTGAAGGCCCTTGGTAAACTCGGCAAGCATCTGACCATTAATATTGCTTAACATAAGCTCAGCAATATCGAGCATACACTTATTTTTGATCCGTATTTCAGGTAATAGCTCTTTCAGTAAGTCGCAATTTCAGTAAGTATTTCCTCTGAATCGGTCTCCCGGGATCCAAAGCTTTCGGGCACTGGTGGATTAAGTCCTCCGCATCCGCGATGTCGAATTTAGGAGCTTGAAAATGAGCGAGAAAACGTATACCACAATTGGCGCTGTTGCTCCACATGATCTCAATGTGCTCCTTTTCGCTGTCCGAGTGCCGTGGCAGTAAGTTGTTGGATCGCAGCTTGATAATAAAGGGTCGTTGGTAAACTGAAAACATGATTAAACACCTGCTACATGACCAACAGCACTGCACTAAATTTCGGTACTTCAAGCAGACCAATGAAGCCGATTGTGCCAGTCAAGAAGTTTTCTAATTGTCAGATTTTTCATCATTTCATGTGTTTCTATATTTTGGATACGGACGTACGTATATGTTATGAGACGGCGTTCGAATTAGCGACAGCTGCTTTTCTATATTGCACTTACTGTCATCAACATATCTAATTTCCGGATCACAAGACATCCACGGATCGGCTAGTAAACCCTCCACTGCCGGTCTATGCAAAGGATCATCTGTCAAGCATCGGTCAATAAAGTCCTTCAGGATCTGTGGAACATTACTCGGGACTTGCGGTTTTCCTCCCGTTTTTATGAATTTGTGAAATAGCTCTGCTTCCTTCTGGGGATCTCTGTCCGGCTGCGAAACGCTGGGTTCCCTGTTGTGATTTTTCATTATGGTAAAACTTTCACCGGTCGGTTTCACGAAGCAAAGCTTCCGGTGCACAGCCAGATAGACAAATGTACATCCTAGACTCCAGGTGTCGGCATTTCGCTTGATGCCTTCGGTTCCAAACATGCTCTCATCAGCCATATCGGTTCTTCTCTCTGGCGAAAGATAGACGAATGTACCCACTAGATCCGTTGGTTTCAAACAGGTTTTGTTGGTCATCCCCTCTGGCACCGAAACAAAATCATCCAGGTCACCGATCTTGGCTTGGAGATCTTCGTTGGCGTCGAGTCCGACGAAAATATTGTCAGGTTTTATGTCGCCATGGAAGATTCCTCTGGAATGGATGTATGCAACTCCGGTCACGATGTCTTTCGTTAGTTTGTGCATTGCGCACAGATCTGGGCTCGTGTCTTTGAATAGTTCTGCGAGGCTTCCCACTATAAACGTACAGTACTACATTTGATGTACTGTAATCCCATCCAAATACATACTTCTTCGAAGTATGTGTAGATAGATACCTCTTCTTCGATACATACTTCTATGCATACGTGTTCGGAGTATGTATATTAGGTAGTTGTTAAAGTAAAATAAATAAGATAACCATGGCTCAAAGTCGGTGCTACTCTCTTTAAGATAAACGTTCAAACTTTGTGGACTGACTTACTTCGACACCACTCCATTAGAACAACAGCACTCACGTGGAGTGATCTTTGGAAAACTTCAAAGTGGTAATAGCGAACGACATTTTTATGGTCGAGATTTTGCAACGTATTCCATCTGGTTTTGAGGATTTCCAGGCCATCGTCGTTGTCTTTGATCGTTATCTCTTTGAGCACATAATTCGAGATTTGCGGTCCGATCTCGTTCCCATGCCGGTTTCCTTTCACAAGAAATACAGTTCCACGAGACGGCAAGGATAGCTGGTGTACTTGATGCATGACGACGGGATGGTTATGGATCGTCATTATCCATGACCTCAGGGGAGATGATGGACTATCTATCAAACAGTAACACTGTAATCGCTATGCAGTACAGCCATCTATCCGTTTTTGCATTTGATACGCAAGCTGTGGAATGTTCATGAGATATAAATTTCAGATAGCCAGTGCAGCCTACCAGAGAAAGCCGAAGCAACAACAGTCGTGTCACCTATTATTGAACATTCTATACATTTTTTTAAAACTACAAGCAAGTATCCAGTAAAGGAACGGTTTACTTGTTTGGCCGGTTTCAGGCAAATAGACCATTAAAACAAGTACTTTGAGTTTGCTTCCGCTTACGTACATTGTCATTTCTGCATTGCGGAATTAGTTTATAATTAATGAGGAATAATTACACGACATTCGGTAATGTATAAATGCACTAATGACCTTAAAGTTAACGCATTCGTCTTAGGCGTTTATATGGTGTCGACAACACACGAGTCTATGTAATACATGGAGAGCAGACATAAAGCAGCAGTTATAACGAAAGTTTCGTACCTTTCGACATGATTATGGTATAATCCGGTCCGGAGCTAACAATGGCACGCAGTAGATCGCTTGTTCGGACCGGTGAAATGTGTAGTTCCAAATTGTTTCTTCTGGCGGAAGTTTATTAAACAGGCAAAATGGAGCGAAGAATGTATGTTACTACTGATCGCCACTCTACACCGAGAATCGCTGATCCAGGTTCTATAAATATACAACATGTATCGAAGTCCAAAACATTTTAAGCATTTCCTTCCGGGTATAACGATACAGACAGCAGACCATCGAGATCAACGCTTGATGACTAACAAGTTAAACAGGTCAGAATGTGATAGAGAATGCAGATATAAACAATCGTTTACAGTAATGTTTAAGCCATCGTAGCCTTGGTAGGATGTCTGCGTTGACGTGCCTTATCGCATTTCATGATGTGTACTGAGATAATATCAACTAAATGTATCGAATGCTTTTCAGACTTTGACTACCGTAGTCTGGGACTCTGGATATTGTTTTTTGGTGCAAGATCGGTATGTATGGGAAACTGCCAGACGCATTCTCGTTTCTGTTAAGCAGTTCGTACGTTAACTTAACGTACGTATGCAATTTAGGAAGGTTTGTTTCACACCGGGGACTTGTGTGATTTAATGCGACTTTTGCCGGCATACATTTTTGTGAGTATTTAGTGTTTTTCGCAGTCTGCATGCCTGCATCGGAATTTGCTGGCAAAACTGCCGATGTTCTAGATTAAGTCGTTCGAAGTTCATTAAATACAATCGGTAGGTTGAAGTTTTTATCACGGAACTAGAACAATCGACTGAAAAGATAGAACAATACTGAAAACGACGAAGTCGCAGTATTTCATCGCTGCTGCCGAACTAGACTGTCCCGAGTCACCTTACAGGCGGCATTTCTCTTAACCGGCTCTATGTCACTCCACAGGCGAAATGGAGCATGATCCGGATATTTTCATCCTCAACCTCAATGGAAAGAACCACTTCTTCCGGATAATCAAGCTACTCAACTACAAAGTGGTAGTAGCGCGGGAAGTGAATGGAGACGGATCATCGGTACAAGATGAGCAGAAAGCAGTTGTTGTGAAGAAACTGGAATATGAACTGTCTACAAACGGTGCCAAGAGACTGGAAGCCATTGCAGTGATGAAAGAATCTTGCAGAAGAGTTTGCAGACTGAATCATCCTAACGTCTTACCATGCATTTACGCGGCACTAGACGAGGAAACGTTCACACAGCGCTTCTTGACAGGCACAGAAATTATGGACTATAGTCCAAGTAAGTTCTTAACTTATCGTAAGCTAGTCGCTGCTGTATACGCTTTGGACACGTCGACATTTTTAACTTCCAGTTAGACTGTTAGAAAAATGTACAGTATGTTCTAAAGGTCATGTCGTATCCATGTGCAAAGTCGTGTTCACGGCCACAGTAAATAGTGTTATAAACAGCAATGACTATCCTTCCGCGCGTTTATAAAGCAGATTAATCCGATCCTCTGACATAATTTCTTCTATCTGCAGTGGGAGACTTACACGAGTATATGAAAGGAAACCCAAGCCTATGTGAACAACAGGCTAAGCATTTCAGTTACCAGCTGCTAAGCGGGATAGACTACATGCACTCACAGTTCAGCATGATACACGGCGACATCAAACCGCAGAACATCATCGTATTCCCTGACACTACGATGCAGTATGAAGTACGGTTAAAGATCATCGACTTGGATCATCACGCGGCTTTGGCCGAATCCGTGACACAAACCAAAGACGGGAAGAAAGTTTTGTGTACAAGGCGCTACATGTCGCCGGAGATGATTTTGGAGGAGAAGGTCGGCCGTCGCACGGATATCTGGAGCTTTGGCTGCGTCGTACTGGACATGCTGGGTGGCAAGGAGCCTTTTGCGTTTGCGTACCATGAGACCGGTTTCTCAGATCCCTTCGACCCAGCTCTGAAGACCAAACCCTTTCAGACGATTTCCGAAAGGGATTATCGATTTGGTGGAGGTCACGCTGTGCCGTGCATTCCATCATCGATTACAGATCCGGACTGCAAAACCTTTTTAAAGGTCTGCCTTACGGTGCATGAACAGAAACGGGCCTTGGCTGTGTCATTGCTTTCTCACCCGTGGCTGCATGCTGCGATTCCCGAAGAAGGTAAGCGTCGTTTCAATGGCACGTCGAGGGTACCTTTACACTTACATGCGACCTTATAGTTTTTAACGCCGTCAGTTATTCGATCTTTTGGAACAATATGAACAAACGTATAGAAGCAGTTGTAGTCGAAACACATGGAAAAACTGCACGAACTAAAATAATGATAATAAAATAAGTAGCTGGGCTCGTTAGTACCGTCTGCTCTTTTTCGCAGAAGTAAGAAAATCTGTCATCATTCTACTGCAACGACAAGTTCACTGGCTGGAAGAACCAAATAACTATCAAGGTATGAAACATCAATGGATACAAGGGATCCACTGTGCCGAAAAGCTTCTTTCGCATTGTCTTCTTTTTGAACATGACCGACCCGCATTCGAAAGGATCGGTCAGGCCTTACTGGAACAAATACGTACTCAGCCGTTTAGTGATGAGCAACTACGAATGTGCGTGGAACATCTAGAAAGTAAAATCCCGACTCTACCTGAATCTGAGCGAGGAGCAGTACAGATTACGAAAACGGCACTGGAAAACAATCCATCGGCATGCGGCATCCTGCGTCAATTTTTTCCAGTTGTTTTGTCCCTGCAGACTCTTGCGGACTTTATGAACAACTACTGTCGTTCCGTTGGGAATCAACACAATTTTACCATCAAGACGAGTTTGGTATGGGAGGATGTAAAGCATGCTCTGGAAAAGAAAACTCCCGTAATCTGCCAGATTGCAACAAATGAAACTGACCAACACGATGGAGTCGTGAATCGCGCCAAAATGGTTTGGTTGGCGCACATTTGCCCGTTACAGCTGATCGAACTGGAGTTCGTTATCGTCAACGGCTACAAGGAAACAAAGAAAGGAGAAGTGCTGGTGTGTATAACGAGAGCCGGCGGGGAGAAGGTAATGAGAACGCTTACCGATTTCGAATCAGCATGGAACTGGAGAGCCAGCGATTCTTTAATGCAAAAATACTTGATGTTGGATGGAGTTTTGCCGGCATCTGCCTTGTTTCGATCATGAACGCAATCTCCACAGAACATTCGTGTTCTGGTCAGATTCTAATATTTTCCGTTTACTTTTTCTTCTTGCATTTATAGCATTATTCTGTGTCTGACATTTCAATATTTTGATAACTTTAACTGTCTGCGAAATTTATGCTCTAACCTATACCGGCAAATGGTGCATTCACAAGTGAGTTCAATGTGTTTACAAGATAGATTGTTCAGCGCGCGGCCTGCCGAATCTGTCATCATATAATTATGCGATAGCGGTAACCAAGTTTTCGTTAGCTCTTTGCACGAGAAAACGCCTAGAGAACACTCAAAACAGCACAACACAAGATTCGAGAGAGTTCATCTATACATAACAACGTTTCTTCCGGTAGAGTGGACTAAACTAATAATAACAATTTATTGGGAATCGACCTTTCACGCGAGCGACAATGTGGACTAAACTGTTCGTCGGCATAACGGCGATAGTATTTCTTACTAAAAGTTTAAAAGATGCAAAGGATGCTAAATGATGCAAAAAATCCCACTCGCTACCTGTTCGTAAATATATATACAGTACGCTTCAGTTTGTTCTTGGATCTGCAGCAGTTGGTTAGACAAGCCAAAACGCTTGATCCCACCCCTTTGTCGGGTTATGTGCAATTTCTGTCCACAATTTGTAGATACGCATTAGTTTTCCAGCACGTTAAAATTCTAACCGGCGTTAAAAATTAAGGCAGTTTCAGGATAGAGCTGCCAGCGTAACACTGCCAGAATGGCAGTAATAAGTGAGTGAAGGTCGTAGAGAATCCCACTTTGTCCTGTCCGATTGTCTGTCCTCCTCGTGGTACACGGGATGGATACGATACATCAATGAAATTTAGCATGAAATTTTCATTAATCGTTAACTACCCACCTGAACTGGCGCATATTTCCCAGTCCATAGCATAACAGCAGGGAGCGGAAATATCCAGCCCTTGTTAGCTTTATATTCCTCTCTGACTTTCCCTACGCACCGTTCATCAATGGAAATCCCGTATGCAGTGAATGAAAGCTGTTCGCCTACAGAAACCGCAGGCTACAAATTCTACAAAATTTAACGTGAGATATGAAACCAACTCGCCAATCCCGCGGAGCCGGCGCTAACAAGAGCGTGGGTGTTTTGTTAGCAGAGCCGCCCAGATGACACTCACGGGACGTCATCCCTGCCTTACGGCAGATCGTATGATCATAATAAAGCAGAGCATAAGACCGCGTATTTATTCTACACTCGTTTTTATGCCTGTTACGCAGTTGTACATTACGGAAACTATTATACAATGAACAGCTCACAAATCCTTAATTACTCTGGTAATTCAACGATTATCCCATCTCGGATTTTACCGAAACTCCCGTTGACATTATGCGTAGCAGTCAGCTTGACCATATCCTTCCTGGGCATCCTATCCAACTCAACACTGGCTTTCGTAATCTTCCGCGAGCCAAACAATCTACGGAAGAAATGTAACTTTTTAATCGGTCATTCGCTGTTAGCATACGTCGGACTATGTTCGGTCTTCCTTCCAGGAAGTTTCATCATGTTGTACTTGAAACAATTCCACAATTACACCGTAACATCCCTCACTTGTCAGCCGTTTATCTGGGTGTACATGGCGTTTCGATACGCTCCAACCTGGATCGACACATTTTTAGCGATTAATCGCCTGGTAGCCATTTGCATCCCTATTTACTACCGTGCATTCTGTGAGGACCGTTTCAACAAGATGGCGGTATTATCAATATGGATCCTGTCTGGAGTTTGGTCAATGTTCGGGTTTTTTAATCTTGGGATCACGTACATCCCGGGACCGTTTGGCGGATGTACGTATTACACGTTTCCGAACGCTCTTGGCTACGTCGTAACTTCGTTTGGGTATTACATCCCGTTGGGAATTTCCACAATCTGCTATGTTTTAATTTACATCAAACTGGCTGCAGTTAAGATGCGAAAGGTCACCGCTGTGACGAGCACTACTAATCGAAGTACTGCTGTTAGACACGAACGCTGGATGATGGCTAATCTGCTGTTCATAACGTTTTTATGGAGTACATTTTGTTTCTTGATATTTACGGTGTTGATGAAGGTGCTGCCAGTGGAAAGGACGATGCCGCTGTTATGGGCTGCAACGGTGAATATTATCGGTTATGCACTGAAGCCGGTATGTGTCGGAAACGGGTGGTTGTCAGCTGGAAATGCTGTCTTGTTTGACTGGAATTTCTTGTAGGTTCTCCTGTGCGCTATGAGTCGAGACTACCGTAATGGACTGAGAAAACTGATAGGCTTGTCATCCACACCTACTGCGACGTACCCGAGTGATTCTTTGAAGGGACAGTTCTCACTTACCAACAGAACATAAACTGTCGGAAGGATGCTCTCAGTAATTTAGTTTTGTTGCATGATCGTTATGAGTCTTAGAAAAAAATCTGAAAAAAACTGATAACTGCTATAAAACATGTTGAAACGTAGGCGGACGTCTCTGTTTCTGATTGTACTAACAGTGACGTAGTTGCTAGCATGTGATTCGGAGTGAAGGTTTCATGTTCACAGTAATAAGCGGATACTTCCCATAAACCATGAACACGCCGCACACACTGCTGTTGTAGTATTCTGCAGAGGCGGTATCCGTAATTTATATAATTAATAGAGGCATGACGGGCTGAGACCGACCTTTTCGTATACTGATTCCCAAGTGGCACTTTACGAAAGCAATAGTCTACTGCGGAGGTTTCATGGTGTACTCATAAAATTAATGTCATATCTGCTGAGCAGAGATGCTGTATGAAAGATGCTGTTGTACGTTAACAAAACAATGCTCTAACTAGGTAAGTGCACTCGCTGTTTGCGGGCACTGGTGGACCGAAGCGAGCAGAACGTTAACAGCACAATCTTTAACGGACACTAAGAAAATGTGGTTATGTGGACGCTGGTCAGGAGTGTGTATATGTTAGCTGGCAGTAGTAGTGTATATCCAGTGTATATATATAGTGTTTGTTGCTTCAGTGTATATCCCTTCCAAGAACAAAAGTACTGTTGACCTTATCACACACCGGAACGTATGTATCGGAAACGCGATGATCTATCAATTAGCATATTCGCAGTATTTCATCCAGCAAATGCATTTTTGTTATTTATGTGTCGTCTACAGGTCCGATAAGGGATATTCCCTTGTGCTCTGTAGACGTAAAACATTAAACCTAAACCTAGCGTGGTTTTCAGTAAGTCAATCACAAAGCGGCAAGGCCACTTCTTGCTAAGCACGGGTGACCCTTAAGAATAAACTTTTTATTGAGATGTTTTTCTACTTGAATTATACGCTGAAATGCACAAACACCCTACACCGGTCACACCAAATGGAACAAACCATCTGAGGCGCTTGTAAGTACCTACAGGTCACATTCCGAAAAGCAGAATACTCTGATATTTGGCTTGATTACCCAATGCTTTCTCAACAGTCCGAGATGCAAACATCTGGTCTACACCAGGTTCTAAAATTAGACGTTTATATTATAGATGCCTTGACGTTTAAAAACCTATGGGACGCTTGATTCGTACAGTTTCTGTTCTGAAACTGGTACAAAATGTAAAACTGACTGAGTCTGCGGGCCGTGGCGCTTGCGTTTCGCTCGACACATTTCTTCGTCCTTATCATAAAGTGCGTCTCGCGCTTCAAGTTTCCTTGAGGTTCTTGAGGACTGCTGGTTTCATTCGTTGTAGCGCAGTCCACAAGTGTACATGTGCTCATCGTGCTTCGTCATCGGTTACTTCCACTGCCGAGGCGAACGATGATGACGGCAGGACAACCGCCTCGGAGTCCCATTCGACCTCTTCTCTACCGAAGCGGAAACTGTTGACCCCGCACAAATCGACGAGGCTTCTCAATTGTTTCTCAGTGGGCTCCATCTTCTCCCACAAGCGGTCGAGAGATCGGGTGTCGCCACTCGACCAGACGCCACCTTCATTTGGCCCTTTGGGTACCGTAGTAACCTGTTGTGCAAACCGTTTACTGAATATTTAGTGCGTGTGTGCCAATGCCCTCATATCGCTAACTTCGAGAAAATTGTGTTGTTCGAAAGCCGCAATCATACAAGCAACAGATAGAAGCATGGGGCATGCCAGAGAGAAACGTATGAACCATTACTGAAATTTGGCCAATTATTCATTGTTGGAAAAAGGTCACTGCTGCTGTGCTACAAAAGCAAAGCTATCTTCGACATTTTTAGTGTATTGCTGATTTATAAACGCACTTGTTTAACTGGGTCTGCAGATTGCGTTAACTAATAAAGCGGACGGTATTGTGCACTGCAAGTCGCCTGTGCCGGATGATGATGTCATGATGATGTCAGGCATTATCAGCTGTCATTGCTACCGCACGACCGCAGAGATATCGTTGTACTTATCGCACAGAATGCATTACATATCGCAGAAACCATTGTGCTTCATTTCGATTTACTGAAGCAAATGCATGAGCCGTGCATCGTATGACAGATGGATACTGATAGCTTTCGCCGTACATAAATTTACAATAAAATTCACGGTCCCTGATGGTTTATCGATCAGTCGGCTTGCGTTGCATATCGCAGAGCAGCAGATCTCGATAGGGTCTCAATAACACCAGTACCAACTGAATAGTTTCCCTTCAGTTTGAAGACCTAAAATAAAATGTACTTACCTCATAGCCTTGCCTGTTATCTGAAATAGTAATATTTTATCCTTACTCTGTTATATCGGAACTGCACGCGCATCTGGCAGAATAAAACAAAGCTTGTCATCATTCAGCTCTGCATTGCTTCAAGTTGTCACCAACGGACTGGAGCAAAAACAATATGGGAAAATATTACGTGATTGGTTCCGATATTCGTTATACATATGGAGAAGCCGATAGGGTTGAACCAGCCTATGATCTTCATGATCCAGGCGAGTCCGTGACATAACGCGCTAAACTACAGGGCCTGGGAGTTTTGACAAAAAGAATCTGGTGGCCGTGAAAAAATTCCGCATTGATAGTTCCACGATAGAGGCGGTGCAAATCGCGGATTCTGACTTGCTAATGCGATGGGAAAATATAACCAAGCTGAAGCATGGCAACGTGGTTTCTTACCACAAGATTGCCATCCAGTGGATGTATCCCGAATCGGCTAGCGGCTCCAGTTTTATCGAGCTGGATTTCGTAATGGATTGCGTTATGGATTACAGTGATGGTATGGCTTGACCGTTTTCCGATACCAGACTGCGCTCCGTGTTCTTGTACATCCAGTCAGCTTATTCGATCAAGAAATTGTTTGTTGATGAACTTGGTGCTTTACTGAAAATTCGTCAACATTTTGTTAGCAATCGCAATGGCTTTACGCTTTTCGCTGGAAACTGTTGGTTTTAGCGTAGCTTTATATGATTTTCAAAGCTGCTTCTGCTAACCTTGCAGGTTCCGATTTAGAAATTATGATGCACGATATGCGTAAAGCCAAAAGGAGTCTCCATGTGAAGACACTATTTGACTTTTCCAAGCAGATGGTCAACGGTCTAGCCTACCTCCATCGAAAGAATATCGTCCATGGCGATTTAAAACCGAACAGTGTCCTCGTCAGCAAGTCATCTATGAACCAGTTTCGTCTTCGCTTATGTGGTCTGGATGGCTTCTCATCTTCGTACGCAGCGTTTATACAGCGCAGGCACCACAGCGAGTTGGTGGCACCAGAAGTGTTGCCGATCATCAGAGAGGCCACTTCTCTTGTCCTTGATGACCCAGTCTACTTGGCATTCCACAGAATACAAAAACGGTTAGCCAGTGAAAATGTGCCGTTTCGCGGGGGAAAAGGATTTACTGGTGCTGCTGAAATGATGGAGAATATCATTCGTTTGTATGGCATTAATAACTGGATCATGCGCCTATCGGGCAATGAAAACCATTTCAACGAAGGTTTTCTAGAAATTCTCCAACATAAGGAGGCCACCATTTCTCGTTTCGGAGAATCTGATCCATTCAAGTTTTTATATGTACTGCCTTATTTAGAGCTTCTACATGTACTGCAAGCAATTTGTTCCATGGATCCAGCAGCTGTGCAACAATTTTGTGTATGGCTGGATAATGACATGGACTACTCAGACGCACTCAGACGCGTTCAGTATCCATCGCCGGTTGTAACACTTGACACTGTGATGTCGGTGTTTTTCCACCACATACGAGTTCACGCCACAACGTCTACTGTAACCAGCAGTCTTACTTGTTTGGAATCAATATTGCCTTCACAGCCGAATGAAGGCGTTCGGGTTGATGGCCGTAAAACAGATATATGGAGCATTGGGAAAATTATAAGTGACCTCGCAAGCCTTACGTTTGATAAATCACACAAGAGACGACGCGTACAAGCTCAACGCTTCACAAGCATCCGTGACCTGAATAATGGTTTAAGGGAAAATTTTGCAGATGCTGATTTCCAGTTTTACAGTGATAGTTTTGTCCCAAGAGATTTCAAGAAGATTGTGATTTCCTGCCAGCACAGGTCACCCGAGGAAAGGCCCACAGCGGAGAAACTGGCAAATATACTGGTGGCACTGGAGGAACACACTTATGGAAGCACCTGGCTTAATAACCCTAAAGATGCAGTGAAGAATGAAGAACGATCCGACAGTCATCGTCAAATGTTAGAGGAAATTGGCTGCAAATGCGATTATGACTATTGTTTTTGGCGAGATTTCTTGGGACAAGGCGCTTATGGTAATGTGTACGAAGCAAAGGTTGTTAAAGCCGGCACGTACACGGGAAACGGCACAATTGCCGTTAAAGAAGTAACCCTAAATAACACCCGAATCAAGCAGATGAAGCAAGACGGCAGCTGGGAAAGAGCGAAAGAGCAGTGGCGAAAGCTGGTGGAATTACGCCACCCACATTTGGTTGGTTTTCACAAAGTTGCGCTGTGGAAACTTACGCAAGGAGCGGGCATCGAATTCATGATGGATTACTGTCAAGGTCAGGAAACAGTGGAACTGTTTCGGAACTTAATTAAGTACAGTATTATTAAAATGTGTTTAGTCTGGAATCATAATAATGGATCAATAGGATTGTCATGCGGCTGCTTGGGCACTCATGAGCAAATGGCTTCTTTGTTTTACATACAGTATACCGTGGTATGCCGCTAACTTTAGACAGTATTTATATTGAATTGTTTTACGTACAGCTGTTTAGGCGGCACCCTGTTGAGTCCTCCCACATAATTTTACTATCGATCTTTGTATGTAATAGTAGTAGTAGTAGTTTATTGTGTATGTATACCACCTGCCTTTACTAACCTAGAGTGATACTGATCCGAACGGTTCGGAACGAACCCATTCGTAGCGCGGTGGTTGCGTTGATTTAGTGGCCGTCAGTTCTTTCTGTTATTAGAAAAAAGTGTACATCTACTTATACGGCGTTGTGAATAACTTGATCGATCGGACTGAAAGCATTAATAGCAAATACAATTCTGACCAAACAAGTCATAAGTTCTTCTGAACAGTACAAAGCAATTGGTGTTCGCAACTTCGTGCGAAATCGTGAAAAAATCACACCCCGTTATTTTTTTTTGTGCATGTCGGAAGAGGCCTGTGCTCACCACAGACCATAGGGAGCAGAAAGCAAAGTCTGACCAAAATTTTTGTGCTTGTCCTCTAGGTGGCGATCTGGAGGCGTTTATTACGCAGTGCAAGACCGAAATCAGCAGTTTATCAGTGGAGGATGTAGCACAGTTAGCACAGTTACTACGCTACACAGTTAGCACTCGGGCTGGGTTTCTTGCACAAGAATCAATTCATTCACGGAGACCTGAAACCCGGCAATTTCTTGATGGATACAGCAACCAGTGACACAAGGAACCGTATCCTACGTATCGGAGATTTGGATGGAGCAGTGCGAGTTCGTGATAAATATGCCAGGACTGAGCGCATAGATCTGGCCGGAACTGGCCCGTATATGTCGCCAGAAATGATCATGCAGTTCTATGAGCAGGAACACGAGGATATTGCATTTCCCACAGATCTCTGGAGTCTCGGATGCGTCGTTCTTGACCTGGCGAACTGCTCCGTAGGAATTAAGGAGCGACTATTTTACAAAACGGTTACAAATGCAGGTGGACTACTGGAAACACACAAAATAGAAAGGCAAACTTTTTCGGCCGATGCGTTCCTTTTCCAGATGTCTCAGGGATACCATCCGCTTGTCTCCGGGATGATTCGTCATGACATAAAGGATGCAATTCGATCCTGTCTGGTACCAACCTGCAGTGATCGAGCGACTGTCGCACTGTTTCTGGAAAAGCTCCTGTGCGATACCAATGGAGATCCTCGATAACAACCAAGACACCTTGCGGACTGGCAATCAGACTGAATCAGCCACTCAGATTGGCAATCAATTGGCAATTGGCAATTGTCTTGTTAACCACTCAATGCAGGCTTGTGACGTTTTTTTGGAAATTTGAAGATACTTACTTTATGTCAAGGTCTTGATAGTGCAGTGCACTAATCTTTGTGTTGTTCTTGACTGTAAGCAAATGCTATAGAACGTACATCGTTATTGTTTGGGTCATACTGTCGCACATATAATTATAACCGACTGGCTATTTTGCCCTAGTATGCGGCAAAATTTCCAGCGAACTGCGGCAAAATAGCCACTCCGTAAATCACGTTCACATCCTTTGCAGTCAATTTCCCAAATGCTGGCCGACATGTCAGTTGATGATGTCATTTATTATTGTCGCTCACGCGCTTGGCGAAGAATCCCAAGAAGCAGATCAAATTCGAGAAAGTCATCAGAGTCTTTGGTGAACACTATGCTCAGCGCAGGCAGTCCAGCAAGCATTGGATTATTGTCGCTTAACTTACAACCAGCTCGACGTGAACTACATAAATCTGAGACGCTACTCATGGACCGGGTTCCCACCGCTGCCAGCTTCAAAGCAGATGTATTAACAGACGAGCAAACGTGTCTATAGCCGACACAGATTGCTGCGGCTCGACCTGATCTGCAAACAAAACGTTTACAGAAAGTCTTAAGATGCTGCTACACGCTCCGTGAATTAGTATTAGGTTCACACAACAATTTTGGTCATTATTGTCGCTTAACCCACCAGCGCCCAGTACTACAAGGAGTGCGACATACTGTATGAGCTAAAAGCAGGCACCTACCGATCAAAAAATCTAATTACGCAAATGCAACTTTTTAATTGGTCATTCACTTTTAGCATACGTCGGACTATGTTCGGTCTTCCTTCCAGGAAGTTTTATCATGTTGTACTTAAAACAGTTCCACAATTAAACCGTAACATCCCTCACTTGTCAGCCGTTTATCTGGTTGTTCATGGCGTTCCGATACGCTCCAACCTGGACCGACACGTACTTAACGATTAATCGTCTGGTAGCCATCTGCGTCCCTATATTTACTACCGTGCCTTCTGTGATGACCAGTTCAACAAGATGGCCGTGTTATTAATATGGATCCTGTCTGGAGTTTGGTCCGTGTTCGGGTTTTTTATTCTTGGGATCACGTACATCCCGGGACCGTTTGGCGGATGTACGTATTACACGTTTCCGAACGCTCTTGGCTACGTTGTAACTTCGTTTGGGTATTACATCCCGTTGGGAATTTCCACTGTCTGCTACGTTTTAATTTACATCAAACTGGCTGCAGTTAAGATGCGAAAGGTCACGGCTGTGACGAGCACAGCTAGTCGAAGTACAGCCATTAGACACGAACGCTGGATGATGGCTAATCTGCTGTTTATTACGTTCTTATGGAGTACATTTTGTTTCTTGATATTTACGGTGTTGATGAAGGTGCTGCCAGTGGAAAGAACGATGCCGCTGTTATGGGCTGCAACGGTGAATATTATCGGTTATGCACTGAAGCCGGTATGTATCGGAAACGGGCGGTTGTCAGCTGAAATGCTGTCTTGGTTGAATGGGATTTCTTGTAGGTTCTCCTGTGCGCACTGAGTCGGGACTACCGCAATGGACTGAGAAAACTGATAGGCTTGTCATCCACACCTACTGCGACGTACCCGAGTGATTCTCTGAAGGGTCAATTTTCACTAACAAAAGGAACCTAAGTTGTCGGAAGGATGCTCTCGACAGCTGTAGTGTTGTTTTTTTGCATGATCGTTACTAGTATGAGCTTTAAAAAAAACTGAAATAAAGGATAATTATTTTAAAACATGTTAAAACGTAGGCGGACGTCTCTGTTTCTGGTTGTACCAACAGTGACGTAATTGTTAGCATGTGACTCGGAGTGGAGGTTTTATGTTCGCAGCGGTAAGCGGACACTTCCCGTCATAAAACAGGAAAACACACACAAACTTGTGCCGGTATGTAGCTGTATTCAGCAGAGGCGGTATCTGTAATTTATATAATTAACAGAGGCATAACCGACTCGGAACGCAGTGTCGACCTTTTCATATCATACCGCTTCCCAAGTGACACTTTACGAAAGCAATAGGTTTTATGGTGTACTCGTAAATATCATACAGAGTCTGTATCTTCTGGGTAGTGATGCTGTATAAAAAGCATTGTTGTAAGTTAACGAGACAAGCTCTAATAAACAGAACGATCGTCGCAGTAGAACGTAAGCACAAAGATATGGCGACTTGCCCATCTGAAATCGACAATACCTCCAGCGCTGGACTAAACAGCCTTTAATAAGTTTTTAGTGATCACAGTTCATCACTGTTTCTGAATCAGCACACATTTGTTTATGTTTACTCTTCGTATTCATTGTCCAGCATTGTAGCGTTATGGTATGTAAAACTGTGTAAAATGTAAAATGTTTACATATATTATGTTTCATGCTAGCTGCGTATTTAGACACTTGCTGTTCTAAACCTTTGAATGATAACTGCGGATCTGTACGGGATCTATAGTATGACTAAAATGTAACACACAGACTAAAATCTTCTCTTCATCTAGTCCTCACCAACACATACATTATAGCGCACAAAGTTTTACGCCGACATAGTGACTCCGGTTTTGCACTAGCAACAATGTGGTTTCGCACACTCTTATTCAACTTTAATGGCCCATGACATCTGGCATCCACCAGCACGCTGATCCGAATCATCGCGATACTCGGCCGTCCACTCATTGACCCTGGCACATATCAGACCCGCTGGTCCCTCACACTGCGACCCTCCTTCAGCGCGCCAGTTATAGCACAACCTTATTCGATTCATCCACTCCGGAATAGGCACCCCTGGCGGTACTTGAATCATCCAGCTCATCAGGCATCCACCGGCCCGTCCATCCGTATCATCCCGGTAAAACGGGGTGTATTCGTTGATCGGGACACATGTCACCTTTTGGCGCAAATGGTCCCCACACTGACCGACATCTCCGTCGGCGCGGTACTTGAAACACAGTCTGGCGACGGCTAGGGCGACGGCATCGGCGTTGTAGGGTGCGGTCAGTCGCCACTGCATCTGGCATCCGCCGGGACGAGAGTCCGTGTCGTCGCGGTACTCTGCCGTGTATGCATTGGCCACGGCGCATGTTTCGCCCGTCCAAGAGTGACCGCTATTGCATTGCCCGGCATTACCGTCGGCGTAGTAGTTGTAGCAGATCGCCACGCTGTTGTAGAACCACTGCGGAACATCAGCCGATGAGGAGCTGACTGCCTGCGAACATTGACAGTCTCAGAAATTGTTGACTCTTAGCAGAATAGTTCACTTACCAGAAAGGTCATCAGGAAACAAACTGCGGGCAGTAGTGTGGGCCGCATTTTGTTCGGAATTGTTCGCTTTGCTAAACTCTTGAGAGCTTATGTACATGTGTACGTATAACTGTTGAACGGTTAACTTGAACCCTTCCTTATATACCAGCGCTGAAGTGCTATCCGGTTTGTCCACGTAAAGTAATCGAAATTGATTTTGGATTCATTTACACAATCAAATTGTTCCTAAACGGATGCGCGATTTCTTTATTTCTGTGCATGGTATACCTCCTTTTGAAGAAATAGCTTTAACTGCGGGCAATCGCGTTCGTTCGAGCCGATAAAGTTCCGGACCCATCCTAATACCCATGCGTTAGAGTAGTTTAACGGGAAATATGCGGTTAAACTCGGTTTATGGGTTAGCAAAGGTCTCTTGTTCGTAAACAGATTTCATTCTGACAAAGGGATTTTATTGCCGAATGGCTTATTTCATGTGTTTTCGCTGCACAAAAAGAAAGCAAACACGCAGGTTGACTCGGTCAAGTACTGATATCTTGAAATCTGGAGGTAAGCGTTCACAGAATTCTGTTGGATTATTGGTGTAGTTTCGCAACAGAGCAAAAAGAAATCAATCAAACACGGCATAATCGCGATAGGTTCGTAGAATGACGACAGAGCGGTGTGTAAAATACATATGTGCATTTTTCACGGTGGTATTGCTGTCGTATACATAGTTACCCGTTGTCCTATACATAGTCTTTCTTCACATTACCAGGAATGTTTTTGACTAGTATGCCGTATATTCTTAGAGAACTTTAGTTAATTTGATTTGTGGTAAACAAGGTGCTGTTCTGAATATACTTGTGGTTTCGCGGGTTTCACGAAGCTTTATGCACAGAAGTATACTTGCTTTTAAATTACTGGATTTAGATAAGCTACTGATGTTTTTTGTCTTCATGGTTTGTGTTATAATAGTTCACTGCGTGCATCAACAAAAGGAGTGGGTTTCGATGTCCATAGCATATCATGATGAATCATTCATCAATGATTCTCTGTAAAGACTGTAATGCACATTAGAACAACTTAACGGTAATATTAACAAGGTCAACATTAAAATATAGGTTACTGAGCGCCAACGAGATTAACAATAAAAGCCACATCTGGAGAGACAAGCCGCTCAGCTAGAGCGGTAAAAATCGTAGTAAAAGAGTCAAACCTCTACATACCATGATTAGCAGCATCCGCTTCACAAGTGGGTATTATCCAGCAGAACGATTACAAAGTCACAGGACACTCGCCACTCGAGCAGAGGAATTACCATCCGGACAATCGAGGATAACACTGCTGCCTCAGCATCGGAACTTCCCAATTACCTAACACAGAATACACATGTACACAGAATCCCGAATGTAGACTTTACACAGTGGTGTTGAATAAATTAGTTCGGCGAATACAATTGTTGCTGACAGAGTCAAAACGATGGCACTATGGTGGAACACCGGAATGGCTTGCCGATAGAATCGGTTCTCTTTGAACGTTTTGCACGATTCTGCAGCAAATCATTCCTGAAATTGAAACACCATAACTTTCCTCCGCGATAGACCTTTTTGAACAAATCTACCATGGATCCAACATTATGGACACCGGACAAGCCGCACCAGTCATTCAGCTCGATCATCCCTTCCATCAATTTCCGTTTAGCGCAGCTATTCGGCATGTATCCCTATCGTCATCCCTGGAAGTCATCAAACGCTAAACCCCCTGTAAACCGCTTCCTAGCCTGCTACTCCACCGGTTTAATCCTTTCTCTGCTATTCAGCTTCCTGGCATGGTCCGGGAGTTTAGCCATCGTCTACAAGCACCAGCTAAACAAACTCGAATTCTTCGTTATTGTCTCGTTCGTTTTCAAAATAGTCGTTTTCCTGCAAGGCCCAGTCCTGCTGATTATCGGTGTCTTTCGGTCGCGAAATCTACCGGCATTGGTTGCGCGTATGGAGACGAGTCTGGGAACCGCTGTACCGAATGATGTACGTTTCTGTCGGTACACGTTCCGTGGGTTAATGATCCTCTGGAATGTTCTGTACATTGGTCTGTGTCTGACGTCGTTTTTCCGAGCATTTCGGAATGTTTATCCGGTGTTTACCGGGGTGGTGGATGGGTTCTTACGGAGTCTTAGTCTCTATGGTGGACCACCTGCCGCACCATACGTCTTCCTTGTCGTAATGGGCATCATGATTGGGATCGTTTTAGTCTGTGAAACATTCCCGGTTTTGTTTGTTCTGACATTGTTACGAGAGATAAAACGGGGATTCAGCAATATTAACAAAGAGTTACATCATATCCTTGCGGATCCCGGGAATGCTGACACGGCACATACTATTGTCGTTCTTCGGGAACAATACAGGAGGCTGCAGTGTCATGTTGTGGATGTTGACAATGCTTTTTCTCCGCTGGTAATGGTTGGATATGTTCGGGAGTTTATCGGTTTTATTGCGATTCTCGGAGCGCTACTTCAGTTTAACTTGACGAATGATGATGAAGTAGTGGGCGATATCAACACCGCGCAGATCGATGATTCCACTCGACATCTGGTGTTCGGCTTTGGGACAATGGGGATCTTCAATATGGCGCTGAAGATGTATGTGGCGGTGACCACGCATAACGAGGTAATATCGTCCACAGTAAAACAACGTCATGAATCTTGTTTCCAATAAAGTGCATCAGTGGGTCAGCCACTAGACCGTAAACGTGTGCCAAATCAAATGAACGTGTGCCCAATTTTTGTATACTTCATTAGTCCGAATACACCAGTAGGAACACACCAAACTGTAGACTGCTCATTATGAAATATCTGTGCACGAGCAGTTACAAATTTACTATACCAAGAACTTACTATATCTACATCTTTAGATATAGTATGTTCTTGACTATACGTATTATTTAGAGGTACTTTCAATAAAAGTGAAAAGTTAAAAGTATAAAGTAATTAAAACCTATCGTCAGCGATTTGTAGGGATCGATTGTTTGTCGATATCTTCCGTAAGCAGTCGATGCTTGAATTGTTAGTGTTGACAACTTTTAGTTCGCATTATCAGGTGCTTTGTGTTCTTAGGCTCAAGACGTCTGGGTCAACTTGCGAAAGGTCTTAGCCAGGTGCCACCATCCCACTGTTCAAACCGAATGTGCTGTTTTTATATCGGAATGTGACAAAACCGATGGTGCCATCTCAGCTGGAGGATTTTTCTTCATCACCAAAGAATCCGTTGCATCTGTATGTGAAATGTACAATATTATCTAGAGTTTTCTTCACTCTTGTATGTTTCCAGTTGGTGGAAATGATGATCACATACGGAATTCTTATCTACCAAGCCCGCGATACAAAACAGGATATTGCTGGTTTACCCTCAAAAGGGGAACTGAAGCAGTTCCGAGAGGAGATGAGGGAACGGACATTTGCTTGTCCTGGCCAACTTGCAACTGGTTTTACATCAGAGAATTCTGCAAGGAATGCATCAGCATCTTTACCGCGTATTGCTTAAAAATTAAAATGTCAGCCCCTGACTCGTTTGAGCTGCAGCTATTAAATCAATTTAAATGCGGTTAAATCTGTTTGTTTTCTGCAGTGTTGCGAGTGTGCAGCTGCAGCCCGCGGCTAAACTCTGCTTATCGACGCATTCGGTTTTGGCACAGACGCGTATATAATTTGTTGCTTTTCTTGAATTTTGGAGTTGATGTTTACTTTTGCCAGCAGCGCCGCTGCTGATTACTTCGCATGTCTAAAGTCTCCGATCAACAAGTAAGAATAATGGAGTTTGTTACGTAATGAGCATAATACGGCTTATGGCGGTAAAAGAGGATGCCTTTCGATTGACGTATCAATAAACTTGTACTAAGAGTGCCCCCCACTGGACAATAATTTGTGGAAGTCTTAAACATTGGCAGATTTTTGAAGGTACGGTATATACGTAAGTATCAGTTTTAACATGGCGGTCAGTGTGCTGATCATGAAATGCGAAGCGGATGCTGCGGATCAGTTATATCTTTCACAACAAACCACATTAAAGTATCATAGACCGCCATCTTAAAAATTAACACATTTCAAAATTAACACCTTGTCACCATTTCAACTTCTCCAATAGGAAAACGTTCTTTATTGGTTAATGACACATTCAGATGACATTTAAAGGTTGGTCTCATTACTCTCATATAGTGATGATATCAACAGGCTAATACCGGTAGCGGTAAAATTTCGCTTAGCTAATGTGGCAGTGCAGTAAGTATCCATAATATGGGCTTACGTTTAAAAGAGATGAACCTTTAAAGTCAAACTTCGAAGTTAGTTTCGTCGCGCACACCCACGGCAGCCACTGTTTACAGATACGATTTCACTCAGTAACGAAACAAATTGCATCGTTGTGAGATTCTCATTGCGATGCTTTTCAAACTGAACAAATGTAAATGGAGAAGCTTAGGCTCGTCGAAAGATCATTAAAAATCACACAATGTCATGATCAGCAGATTGTTGGATAACATCGAAAAGTAATGAATAAGCCGAAACAAAGATTTGATTTACGCTTTAAAATCATCGGATGATTGTTTCGTTATTCGCTACATTCCACTTCGTGGTCGCATCTCCGGAGCAATATGCAGTGCGTTGTCGCATTTCTACTCGGAACGCATCCAACTCCTCCTTCGTTGGTAACTCGGCAATATCCATTTTCGTATCACGCGCTTGGTAGATGAGCAGAACATATGTTATCATCATCTCCAGTAACTAAAATTCATTTGTAAGCGTTCGCGCACAATGTCTGTTTGTGTTTTACCGGTAACACAAATAGTTTACCGAAGTAATAGATTCCCTAGTGATGCGAAAAAATCCGCCGGCGGATATCGATCCATCGGATTCTTCACACTCCAAAAGGAACGCTCGGCATTCTTGTTGAACGGTCTGATCCGGAGATCGAGCCGACACCTTCCTCAAATTGACTCGGATGGTTTGTGCCTGAAATTATCGTAGCACATAAAGGCTGATAAAGCTCATGTAGAAATCTGTCAAACATCACGCTGACATTTAAATGTACATGAATTCTGCTCTGTGCAGATTATAAGTGAGGATATCATTGCTAAGCCAGATTGTGCAGTAAGTAAGGTCACTACTAAGTGAAATACTAAGGTCACCACTAAGACCGGTATAATATGTAGATATGCCATTTGTTATCGATCTCTTTTTAAAACTTTAAAATCGATTAAAAAAACCAGATAACAATTTTTCAGAAGCGGCTACCCAGGTGCCTACGGGGTACAGAGATCCCCACTGGACAAAAGTTTTTTTATATGAATGTATGATTATTATTACGGCTGTTATTTCAAGCGTTACCGCAGAAATACAGTTGAAGTCAAACGAATCTGAGACGTAGAAATGTATGAATCTAGAGATATTACACCGTTTGCTGTTAACTTAGACTGTATCATTAAGTTTTACCTCATCGTGCGTACACACCGCTACCAAAAACTTCAGAGCCATATTGACCAGTCCCATTATACCGAACCCAAACACCATGTGCCTTGTGGACGAGTCGATTTCAGCCTCATGCAAGTCTTGGCTGGAAAGCGCTGACGTTTCCGGATTCACCTGCATCAACGCCCCCATTACCGCGATAAACCCAAGGAATTCCCGCACTGCGCCAATCAACAGCAACAGCGAGAATATATCATCAGCATCCGCCATATGGCACTGCAACCGGAGATACTGTTCCCTTAAGGCTCTGAGAGCCCGTGCTGTGTCGGCATTTCCCGGATCCTTGAGGATTTGCTTTAGTCCCTTGTTGATATTACTGAAACCCCGCTTAATTTCACGGAGAATCGTCAAAACCAGTGTAACGGGGAATGCATCGCCGCATAGATTCAGGAACATCATAGCGGCCATCAGTGAAACAAATAGGTAAGGGGGTGTCGGGGGTCCAGTGTAGAAGCCGATTTCGCGTAAAAAGTCCTCGACTATTCGGTTAACGAGCGCAGCAATGTTCCAGAAGGACAGATAGTACGCATTCATACCTAGAGATATAGATATACTGGCTTGTAATCTTGCCGTGACGGACCAACAAAGATCTAAAACTTGGTTATTACAACGCTACCACACAGCTTATGCGCGTTTCCACTTCGACCACTAAAATCTGTGACATTTGACCGGTTTGAAATTTGAATGTACTTAGTAAAATACTAATCAGTTTATATATTAAACTAATAGTCTATCTGTAATCGATTCCTTAGGTTAACAGGGTGCAGTACAGACTGCACAGTATGTGCATTTGCATCGTCGTTTAGTAACAAAACACGGAAAGGCTTCGCCTGTATACATTAGCTGAAAGTGCCCTCGTCGATTGTCCTGTAACTTACGTACCCGAACAAACATACGCCACATTCCAAAGGATAATCGCTGTTCTGAAAACATACCGATGTCCATCGCGATCCGTTGGAACCGCCTCACCCAGACTGCTTTCCATTCGGGCCAGCAAAATCGGCAGTTTCCTGGACTTTAACAGTCCCGCCACAAGCAACAGCGGACCCTGCAGGTAAATGGCAATTTTGAACACAAACGACACAATCGCAAAGAACTCCATTTTGGCCAGTTGTCGTTTGTACATGGCGGCCAACCCCCCCGTCCACGGAATGAGAAATGTCAAGAAGGCGACCAACTGGACGACGGACCAGCATACTAGCGGAATGTTGACCGGCGGGGGGATTAACGGTGACTTCCATGGGTAACGGTATGGAAAGACGCCGAATAACTGGGCCAAACGGAAACTGATGTTCGGGATGATGGGTGAATGTGTATGAGGCTTTTCTGTGGAACAATGGGTGGTTATCGATTTCATCGAGGTTTTCCGAGACATTGTTGCAAAGAGACCTTTCACTGCTAGAGAAAATGGAATTATAGGTTTTCGAGAACAAGACCAGTGTGCAGTTTTATCGGCACTGAAAAGTGTAGCCAATCGATTGCGAGTCTGCTGGTCTTGCTTACAAAGCAGTAAAAGTGTTGGTTTTGACAGAATGTAAACAGAACTGTTACGCAATACATTACATAATAAGGGTATGTATAGAAATTTCTGGATGTGTCGCTCTTGGGATTCGGCTTGACGTGTTAGAGCGATCCAGCTTTCCTGTAAACGATTGATTATGTTGACTAAACAGTCTGAACATATATTATGCGGCTGATATCTAGAAACACGGTGCATACAGGAGAACTAGATTTCTCTGAAATTCTGCACGCTTGGCGATCTTTTTCTGTTCCCATGCGAATCAGCACATCCGCTGTATGGTGTTGAAGCATACTTGAAAAGGTTACGGACTATTGTATTTGCGTCTATGATGTTTACCGTTACGGTCCTCATAGCAAACAGTGGCAAGTACCTTCCTGGAACGGCTTATATTGGTAGTTTGACGTTATTATAATCACAAGGTTTTGTATCATAAGAACCGCAGCACATACATAGGTATAAGTTTGTGGCTTGTAAGCGCAAATGCATCAATAATGCCAAAGCCGACAACAGCAAAACACGCGGCAACAAGAAATTTCGTTGTTGTTACACAATTCAGATAATCCAGTAATATGCCTAAAACGGCATTCCACCTGATAACTCAAAAAGCTAATGCTAAAGCTAAAGCTACTGTTCATTCAACCTTTAGTCCCCATGAAATTTGACACCCTCCCGCCCGCTCATCCGAATCATCCCGGTACTCCCCGGTCCACTCGTTAATCCTGGCACAAACCGGACTCACCGGCCCACTGCACTGCGCATCCCCATCCGCACGCCAGTTCATGCACAACCTGACTTTATTCATCCAACCGGGAATCGGCACCCCAGCCGGTACTTGGATCATCCAGCTCATCTGACACGCCCCCGGTCGACCGTCCGAGTCATCCCGATAAAACGGCGTATAATCGTTCACCGGAACACAAGTGACCTTTTCACGGGCGTGATTCCCACACTGGCCGACATCGCCTTCAGCACGGTACTTGAAGCACAGTTTGGCCACGGAGAGAGCCAGGGCTTCGGGTCGGTAGGGCGCGGTTAGACGCCATTGCATCTGGCAGCCGCCGGGGCGTTTGTCTGTGTCGTCGCGGTAGTCGGCGGTGAAGGAGTTTGGTTTGGCGCAGGTTTCCCCGGTCCAGTAGTTACCGCTGTTGCATTGGCCGCTGTCACCGTCGGGGTAGTAGTTGTAGCAGATTTGGTAGTCGGTATAGAACCATGAGGGGACTACTGAATCTTGGGCTGAAGTTGTGGCTATCGGAAACACGCGTTACACAATGAATTTCGTCGGTCACAGTGACTTTCTTTTCGCATAGTGTACCGTCGTAGATTACGTATATCTAATATTGCAAATTAAATTAGTATTGCCTGTTACAGCATTACTATGCTTAGTACAATACAAATCGCCTGTTTTTAATAAATACTGTATCGCGAGTTTTTCTTACCGTTATTGCCACAAGAAAGGAAGCGTATATAGGCAGCATTTTTTCATCCATTTTTGTCGCCGATTAAAAGCAACAAGATTACATATCACGTCTATAACTCTTCTGCAGACATTGGTATACAGTGCTCTACTTATCGCCTTTTATATGTACAGATATGCAAACTAGCAGGATATGCGCGTAAAATAAACCGCATGCTGCATTATTTTCCAAGGAAGCCGAATTTTCGCGTAACTGAATGAATAAACCGAGTCACCGTATGTATGCGTTCCGTTGAAATGCGCGGGGTTTGCCGGTTAATCATCTAGCACAACACTTGTAACTTCCGTATACTGAAAGTTTTCATGCGTGGAAGCCGCAACATACCGGTTATCAGAATTATCGCATTTCGTCGAGAGGTACCGCCGATGTTATCGCCTTTTGACGGCTATGCCGGTAATCCGCGCGCAAAGGCTGACCACCTATGGATCACCAACTAAAAACAGTCTGAATGCGGGCAAGCTAATTACGGCTTATACAAATTAACGCATTGACCTTATGTTTTTTTCACACTGTATCTGAGAAGTCCGATACAATAACAAATTAAAAGGTAGCAGCAATGATACATACAACCAGCTACATGCGTGACATCCGCAAATTAAGATTGCTGAGTCTTCCACGACGCATTACACTCTTTCCCCGCTGCAATAGCCAGCAAAGATATTACAGCAGTAAGCGACAAGACGAGACTGAATTTCGCACAGTACAATACAGAAGTAGTGAGGAGTGATAAGGTAAGTACAAAAATAAGAAGCAGAAGTGGGGCGAAACTAAATTTATCGCGCTGATGCTTAATCGGATTGGCGTGATTAATATTTTGTCTGCTCAGTGTCAGACCACGAAAAAGACGCGGACAACAAAAGGGATTAGTCAGGCAGACCATTCATGCGTAGGCGTTGCAGTTATGCCCATAAACGCAATACATCCTCTTTGTTTTACGCAACAGACTGTGACATCCTTTCGAACGCAGTTGCTAATTTGTAAGAAGGCAACTGCGGAATTTTGCAACGAACAGCTTATTTCAGTAATTCAGTTATTCTGGTACTGTGCGCTCTTATACTAGGTTCATACTTCTGTGTTTTGTGCAAAACAGAAACAGAAAATCTTTTTCTGTTTTCCAAACAGATTAAAACAGAATTAATGTTTGGTTTCTCCAAACATTTTTCTGTTTTACGGATCTGTTTTAACCTTGCATGTTTCGGCGTTTGCTCATACTCCTGGATCTGTTTCAAACATTCTCCACCCTGTCACCAATCCAAAAAGAGTCATGCCGAATATTCAACGCGCATGCATATAATAATGTAACGGTTTATTTTTGCTGAAAGAAGTAACATGGTTAAAATGAAAATGATAGACATATGTAATTAGTATTAACTACGAAAAAGTAAAAGTGGATCTTGTTACTGGTTATTTTACTCAAGCACATATGCAAAGTATGCATATGTATAATTATAATTCGTTATGATGTTAATGGAAATTTTTTGAAAGTGTGCCAACTATATGAGTCTGCACCCATATTTTAAGATTCTGGGATTTAAGAAGTGGATGGATCCAGAGTTTTCGTGTGTTAACGGTTTAACTATACTGAGCAGTACATCGTTCATAAAAAAATTTCAGTAGCCGTATCAATTTTTACAGTTATGTTAGTCCGCAACGTATTTTCCTCCGCAATTTGTACCCGTAAAGGCGCAGCTGACAGTACAGTACTGTATACATTGTACGATCAAAATATGTATGCTTGTGAATATCAGAACTGCAGTGCATTTTTATACACGAGAATTTCTACGTTTAACGTTACGGCAGCTTATTTATTTTCATAATTAGAGTTATGACTCCTGTTGCGGTATGCCGTTGCTGCTATTAAGTTTTAATAAAATTGTTTTATTAAATCTATATTTAAACGTATAAAGCGATTAGTTTTGTAATAATAATTATAGGCTGGCCATTTATCGAAATAAACAAGATTTCAACCAGCATGTACATTTTCGCTGAAGAGGGGCAGCACGTCACAACCCAACTCGATGCTCATTGGCTTATAAGTGAAATTTCTGTTTCGGGAATTCAAAATGAATACGCCCCAAACAGAAGAAAACAGATCCAAACAGAAAAATGTTTGGCAAATGTTTTGAGCGTTCATACTTTCTGTTTCCGCGCACACAGAAAATCTGTTTCCGTTCGTTCATACTTTTTCGGTCTGTTTTTCTGTTTGATCTGTTTTGCACGAAACAGAGAAGTATGAACCTAGTATTACAGTTAGGATATCGTTAGGCAGTGAGGATTTGCGAGTTTACAAGCAGGATACATTGCCTGCCATACTTCGAGAAACATGAATCTTTTAAAAAGTGCTCTGAAGCAGTTTGAACTGGTAGCAGAAGCCTTTTCGATTTTGCTGCATGCAGCTTACCTGAATCGGTTCCTGTTGCGAATTTCCTTTCCCAGCTTGATGGAAGTTCGAGCGGACATTCGAGGAGAAATGCATTATGCCGGATGGCGCGACTTGAACGTAAGCTGTAACTCATAATCCAGCAAAGTTCTAGCTGTCTGTAACGTGATATAAACAGTAATAAAGATACGTCTGATACCGGGTGATACCGTAAAAATCGATTGTGTGAAATACTTCTGGACAAAGGAAAAGTAGCTTTATGCACAAATCAAATTTCCTGATAACATAACGTTTGCGTAATTGTAAGCTCGTTATTTCAATAATTACTGTACACAGGGTTATTTTCTTCCTATTGGGCAGCAATGGAAAATATACTTCTATGTACAGTAGTGTTTTGATCTTATAATTGTGAGTTTTGCTATTCATTTTGCCTCCAGGATAAGAAAAAACAAATTTTAACCAGTGTTTGCCGTTGTAGTATGGCCCATGCTATTGGATCGATCTAGCTCGCCATTGGGTTCCCACCAATCTGACGGTGTGCACTAACAGCTCGGTCCCTTCCTCGGACAGCGAAGACTTCGTACCAGCGTTCTGCTATGTGACCATATTCTTCGCAGTTATCACCTGCATGCACTGCTTTATTTTGTTCTGTGTGATGGTGAAGAACGGACATGGAAAACTGCTGGACCATTCTGCTTTTCATAACCAAATGCTGGCATTCACCGAAGCAAGAGGACAGTTTCAAGGCCTGGCTATGATGTTCCTGTTTATGTTTCTTTTCTTTTTCTCGCTGTTTGGACCATACTGTCTGATAAGCTTCGGAATCTCGTCTATACAGCGTTTCTTTGGGGAGTCGGCCGTTTTACCTGGAGGAACGCTGCTACTGCTTTGCCTCATGTTATACAATATTGGAGGACTGCTTGGAGTGTGGAACATCCGGTCACGCTATGAACAAGTTGCAGCACTTGTCAGGTATGTACCTAATTAAACTTTGATCCTGTTCATACATTTTATTTCGCAAAATACGGCGATTAACTTGTCACTTGAAGTATTTCTTTAAATTTTCGTTGTAAACTTGATGTGTGCTTCATGTGCTAAGTTTTTTTGTATCCTGGCTTTATTTACGAATACTGCAAATAGTACTGCATACTACATATCTAGAGTCGGATGTGCGGTCGGCCAAAATCCGCATTCTAAGTACCATTCCTGTTAATATTAACAGGAATATAATATTAACCGTTATATACAACGGTAGAACTTGTTTTCGCAACGCCGTTTGAGGTCCGTATGTACAGTCCGCATTATTATTAAGTTCTGTTAGCTATGAATCCTAAAACTTCCGCTTATGGTAGGTTGCAAAGTGCTCCGAGCAGACCTGAAGCGACACACATATCCCTTTATACGGAAAACCCTGGAGTGGACTTGTTTCAACGGATCGTGGGAAGCGCTATGCGTCTGTTCTTGATCTTGGTTGCGCTCTGTACAATGGGGATGAGCTTTCGTTTGGATTACCCGGGAGTCAGTGTGGTCTTTTTAACGGGATGGTGGAGTGACTTAGTTGCACCGGCTTTTCGAACTGCTACCACAAGCCTCGAGGTATTTCCACAACGCTTATACTTACTCATGCTTTTAGCGATTATTAGCACACGAATCTGTTTTCTGATCACTGAAACTGAAAGGTTACAGTGTGCTGATAATGTGAGAAGCTTCTCAGCACATTTACGTACTGTTGTTTAAAACAGGTGAGAATTTATTCCTCTCACAGTACCAGCGTTTGCACACAAGACAACTACACAGTACGAAACGTTACGCATTAAAACATCCAATTTCATCTCGTTCATTAACTCCCCTGTTGTTTGAAACAGCCCCCCTAATTGCTAGCCGGTCTGAACTACTACACGTACCTGCTTTCTCCGTGTATGTAATGAAATCATTCTTGCGAAAGCCGAAAATGAAGGCTCACTTTTCCGCTGTTACTGGTGCAAGTTCACAAATTCAACACTGCTGTTTACCAAAATATTCACCCATGCCAAAAAAATTAAACCAGTAATTTCAAAATATTTAATAACGTAATACACATAATTTAGGCCAAGTCCGACCAAAATGCTTGATGTGCTGCCTTAAGTCCCAGTTTCATGAAACACAAATTTCTGGCACTTGACATGATTGCCCATTCCTTCCTGCACCTTTTAAGCTATAGATGTTCATTTTGTCACCCTGTTCCTTAACTGTGTAGATTTAAATCTGGTCACCTCCAGGTCTGGAAACCTATCAGACCCTTGCATCATACGTTTGAACTTTGAGTTCCGAAATTGCTGAAAAATCGGAAACCGATTCGATTTTGGTTTGAGTGCACTTATGCGGTAGACCAATCTTTTCTGTTTCTGAAAAACCATGACAGAGCCGTTTTCGAGTCCTCGGCACTGTGCTGTGGGCGTGGCAGTGCAGGCACCGAAAGAGCATACCCTATCAGACTTTGACCTTTCGTTTCATGGTCGCAGTAACTTATTTTCCGGGTGATAGGAATACCAGCATGCTCGTTATGAACTCGGACACCATTCTGAGTCCAAAAAGCTGCATAGCAAGCGGGCGAACCTGGCCAAAAAGGCCCTACTTTTCTCAAAGGCAATACTCTCACATGTTGCTTGCTGTTGTTTATGGTGTAAAATTGAAACTATTTTCCTGTGGCATCGGTGCAGCAGATTTCCTGTCCGTTTATGCTACGAACATGTCGGGACTGTTCCTCGTTTATGCAGCCGCACTAGAGCGCTGAGACATTCCTGCCTGAGGAATACGGGCCATATCCAATTTCTTAGTTTTAACTATAGAAGTCTACGAGAGGTAAAGTTCCGTACCAAAGTTCACTGGTTCTTCGACGATTGACTGCAGTTGGCTTGAGCTAGGAACTACCCTGGCTTGAGTACTTTCGAACAATGCGCATACCACCCTCAAACGCTAGCTGGAAAGTTTTCTACAACATTGTTTATGAGACCACGAAAACTAGGTCCACCCCTTCTTGTTAGTAACGGTATGTACAGGAAGGGACTACAGCGCGTTCATAGGAAAGTGTTTCGTTGGATGCAGCTTAGAAAGTTGTCCTAGAAACGCGATAAGATATTGCCCGTATACTACCAACGGCTGGGATATACGGCTCGATACGCTTTTGTTCGGACTTGGCCTAAATTATGTGTATGTACTTCAAGCATCGTAATTAATTTTGTAGTCGTAAAAAAGGTTCTCGGTCGACGTTAGAAAGATTTTTGAAACGTCAGTTAAATTCCATTTTTATTGATTTTATTATTCGCAGATGTTAAGGATCAACGATGCCAGACTATCCCACTGGTATAATATCAGTGTGAAATACGCCAATCCATCCCACCATCCGGAACTGATGGATTCCGTCAGCCCGCTCGCCTCTTTCTTTGGATCAGTTGGATGGTACTTTAGCGAATTTTCTCTATGGTGTTATTTCGGAATGCTTAGCATGTGTATCCTTGGCCTCATCACCATCTTCCACTATCTCGGCGCCATTCACATCAGAGAAATTTTCTGGCTTTTGCAATCGCTTCAGTATAATATGGAAGCTGACAACACGCATTTGCACGGATTGTCTGATGGAGCGCTAACCAAAGAACTGCTCGTAATCTACACCCTGCTGTCGACCACGCGAGCACTGTGGACCTCGGCTGTTCTGGTCAAAGTGGGGCTCTTGCTGGTACCGGAACGATGGTATCTACCGGGATACTTGCTGTATATGGTGTGGCTGACAAGCAAAGCAACCACAGCCGGAATGAGCTTGAAAAAAAGAGTGCAAATCTTTAAGGACTACGTGAACGCTCAGGATGGAATTTGGATTTGATCTGAACTTGGTTTAAATTAACATGAAATGGGTGCTTTTTTGTACCTGCTTATACAAGAACATTCTGTACATAATAAATGGTTTTGCACATTTTGTGCCTGCTAATGGAGCTAACACAAGCTTAAAGCTGTATGTTTTAGTAAATTTATTGTTGATGTAGCTGAGCTTGTTTGATACGATGATATGTTCTGTGTTACTGTAAAGGTGAAGGATATAAGAAAACGTATAGCTCCGGAACTTGACACAGCTTGTAACTTGTCGTAACGTACTTGGACAACGATCTGAGGAGAATCGAAGCAACTACGAACCAAAACAAAACCGAAAAAAGAACAGCATTGCGATTGCCGGACATGCTGCAAATGTACGTACAGGTAACGGCTTCCGTAGTATTTTTCTCGAAAATACCGGGTTTTTGCTGCTCTGACTGAATACTTTAACACTGTTAATTTGGTTATTAATGGACTGCCACTAACAGGGAAAGGCGAAAACTACAGTTGCCTTAAATATTATGGCGTATTTGATCCTCTCTTGTCTGAACTTGTACGAGTGTAGTTTGAGCTAAGAAGTTATGAAGCGCGAAAGCTAATGCTTAAGGTTTTCTCGACCATCTTCTTCCTCTCGTTCGTTTAGTGCCCTTCGTTCGTAACCTTTGACTGTGCATAAGCTTACCTGTGACCTTTAGTAAGATCGTGATAAGCGCCGTGTAGGGTTGTACTATTCGCATTGTTCAAAATCTGGTATATTGCAAGTGTGAGGAGTAAGTATAACCTCAAAAGTCAGAAGTAGTTGCAGTCTTAAATAATTAACAACGGGCAACCTTATAACTTATTCAGTATCCAGTGTAGCTTATCGTCTGGGATACTGGGTGCATTGTAGACGCTGTCTGGCCTGTTTCAAGCGTGAAAATTTGATACTACGACTGTACGAGTACGAAGGAAGTGCTACTGATAAGTGATAAATTAAAAAAGACGCTCATGAGCATGAGTCACAACAAAAGGAACTGCAATCAGACAGACAGCGCGCGCACCATTCAATGGCATTCATGCAAAGGCGTCGCAGTACAAGCCCATAACGGCACTGCATCCAGTTTACTTTTACCCGATAGACTGTGGTATCGACCCGAAGTGTTTGCGGAAGCAACGTCAGAATTCTGCAGACAAGGAACGTTCAGTCTTACTTACGATTCGGAATTTCGGAGCAAAACCTGACCAAGTGCAAGCAGAACAGTCAGTCGAGTTTTTGGGATATTTGGAGTGCTTGATATTTACAGAAATGAATCTTTCAAAAACTGGTCTAAAGCAGTTTGAGTTAGTCGCAGAAGCTTTTTCGATTTTGTTGCATGCAGCTTATCTGACTCGGTTCCTGTTGCGAGTTTCCTTTCCCGATCTGATGGAGGTACGAGCGGACATTCGAGGAGAGATGCATTACGCTGGATGGCGCGACTTGAACGTAAGCTGCACATAGAAAAATCACGAGAGGTTGTGGTAATGTAGCAGGCATACTTTCATGAGTTCTAGCTCGGTAATCTGCAAACACTACAGACTCTGTAAACAGGGATCGTTTCTAATGCTGATCGACGAGGAGAACTTGTCGTTAAGCGAAAACAAAGTTTACCATAACATTATTACGTACAGTTACAGCGAGATCTAGTGTCGAAAACTTCGTTCTCAACGAAAAACTGTGACATTGTTTCTGCCGTAGACTTTTACTTGTATTGTAATGTAACACTGCTGCTTGTTCGAAAAATTAAGTGGCAACAAGTGTGTGCTGTTGTAGTATGGCCCATGCTATTGGATCGATCTAGCTCGGAATTGGATTCCTGTCAATCTGGCGGTGTGCACTCACAGCGCCGTCCCTTCCTCGGACAGCGAAGAGTTCCTCCAGGCATGTCTCTTTATGACCGTTTTATTCGCAATCGTCACCTGCATTCATTGCTTTATTTTGCTGTGGGTGCTGGTGAAAAACGGACATGGACCGTTGCTGAAGTACTCTGCTTTTTATCACCAAATCCTTGCATTCATCGAAGCAAGAGAGCTTAAAAGTCTGGCAATGATGTTCCTGTTTAGCGTTCTTTTCTTGTTCTCCCTATTCGGACCATTTTATCTCATAAGTTTGGGAATATCATCTATAAAGCGTTTCTTTGGCGAGTCGGCCATTTTACCTGGAGGAACGCTGCTGCTACTGTGCCTCATGGTATACAATATTGGGGGACTGCTTGGAGTGTGGAACATCCGGTCTCGATATGAGCAAGTTGCAACACTTGTCGGGTATGTGCTTTGATAGTGTTCGCAAAAGTTTCGCGATTACTAGATGCAAATGCAGATATGCTTTGTTCTTTATGCTTTATAGGAATATCTCGCTAGCAGGCTTTTGACCAATATCTTTTTTTAAAAAGTTTCTCTTAATGGTGAAACTTGCTTCTGAAACGTCGCTTTGGGTCTGTTTATACACAAACATCAGGGTCTATAAATTAACCATCATACCTTCGCTTCATACATACTAAATTAGGTTGCAAAGCCGAGCACAGGCGACGTACAAATTCCCTTTTCCTACGGAACCCATGGGAGAAAGCCTATTTCAACTAATCATAGCCAGCGCCTCGCGTCTGGTTGCTGCATTGTTTGTGCTGTGTGGAATGGGTTTGAGTTTACGTTTGGATTACCCGGATGCTAGTGTGGCCTTTTCGATGGGATGGTGGAGTGACTTACGATTAATGAGACTTTTGCAAACCGCTCCCAGAGGTCTTGAGGTATCTCCAAAATTCGCATGATCACGCATATTAGTATTATAATCGTTAGCAATTTACTAGCATTCGTATCTTAGTTTGAAGCACCAGAAACTTAGTACGATATGCTGAAAAACACTGAAATTAACAAAACCCACCATGCATCTGTACATACTGTATTATAGACAAGAAGAATTGTGATAGTTCTTTTGGTGTGCGTAATGTTTTTGTTCCTGTAGTTTGTGAAATGTTTAGTGTGAAGAGTTTAGCTGTTTGCCAAGAGAAATTAGTGAGAAGTTATTTTATAGGACTGAAAGTAGAGCAGCTTGTGTTATATTTAAACTGTTAATAATGTATGCAAGTACACAGATAAATCGCGGTGACTGACAGCTGATTGTGCCATTGTGACAACTGTACCGTACCCTTTCGTTCCGACCGGGACAACATAACGATTTTTCATATGATTAGATATCTTCTGTAGAATGTGTTCCCACATCGAGAAATATAAGTAATCACTAATATTATACAGTAGTCGTGTTGTCCAATCAATGCATTCTTACGAACTTTAACATCCACAGGTCTCAAGTATGGACGTTACCAGACTATCATACTGGTACAACGTCAGCGAGAAATTTGCCAATCCGTCCCACCATCCCGGTTTGATGGATCCAATCAGCCCCCTCGCATATTCTTTTGGATCATTTGGCCGGTACTTCAGCGAAGTCTGTGTATGGTGCTTTTTCGGCATCTTAACCATCTGCATTCTTGGCTTCATCATTGTGTTCCGCGAAGTTGTCGCCACGGAAATCAGGGATTATTTCTGGCGGCTACGATCTCGTCAGTACATCCAGGC
>JAQGAU010000183.1:0-35668 GCA_034698045.1 Paramacrobiotus richtersi
TCCGAAGTCAAGTACGTTGAAATGCATCCGACACTATCGAGAAACTATGTGATTCATATTAATATATATTGTGTCCAGTAAACTAATGTTTATCCGAATGGGAATGCGAAAAGGGACTGAAATATTTCATTTGTTATTGTTAGTCACAAAATGCAGCGCAAGTGCAGACTCCTCGTACAGGCGTTGCTCGTGGGCCTGCGGTACAACAGGGGAAACTCAGTGTTACGATTGCACAGGTAACTACAGTGCACTGTTTACGTGACTTTGACTTTTGAGCGACGAAATTTCTGAAATCCGTTTTTTAAAAGTTTAAATGCTTGGAAATATAAAATGCTACTTTCGGAGTGTGTTGTCCATTGCTAATTTTGTTATACATACCTGCTCAGTACTAAAGTACCAGAAGATAACCGTTTTTGTGTTGCGAATATTCCGGATTTTCTCTGTCATTGGCTCTTAATTATTTTTTTTGCGAAAAAGTGACGAAATTGCCTGTATGTGTTTTGTCCATTGGCATTGGTTATTACTTCATTTTCCCTCTCCGACTATGCTATGGAATTTTTGGACATCTGTTTTTACAGGCAAAACTCGGGAAGAACTATGGATTAACGAGAATGGTATATGTGAAACAGCGGAAATTGAGTAGTGCAATGGCTCGTAGATTGATCAACTCCGTGAACGAGGCATTATCATAACTGCACCTAACACATTACGGTGGAAAAATTTTCTCTTGATTTTTGTCACACAATGACTCGATTGATTTTGTTATTATGCCCGTTGTTTTTTTGGGCTATTTGAAGTCCATTTTGTTTACTGATAAAAGTCAAAGTAAATAGACTGTTCCCTTATTCGGTGTTTTTATAGATGTTTTGGTTTTCTTGCATTCTTTCACAACAACCGATGTTGTTGCAAATTGACCATACTGCTGCATTTCTGATTCTCCATACATTTTCTTAATTTCATTGTCTTATTCGCAGTTGAAAATGTATCGTTTTCTTTGTAATAGGACCCGTACGCTCGGATTCGTATCGGGCATTACGTTTTCGAAACGGAGACGGACGCCAATGGTGCCACAAACCCGCGCTGGGATAAAACATTCCAATGGTAAATTTGCACGTATTTCGTACGTAAATGATACTGTTTCGTCCACACGTGCAATACGATAAGTAAACCTGTTCTTGCTTTGCTAGCTACGTTCCTCAAGGAATCAACTCGGTGTATGTGGAAGTATTCGATGAGGTATGCGGATATCGTAGATTGTTTATGATTTATTTAGACCTTTGTAAACTTCGCAAAATTATTTTGGAAATTTGCAGTATCGTAATTTAAGATGTTAAAAAAATTACTAATGCAATATGACCAGGATCATTTTGAAAACTACTTTACTTTTCTGTACTAAAAGAAATTGGTTAATCATACCAAAAACTTTTCTGTACATTACTTTTCTGGACATTACTTTTCTGTACTAAAAGAAATTGGTTAATCATACCAAAAACCGATCAATTCCAGCCAGTGCTGAAATGCGAGAAGTCTGATTAACATCGTAATTAAAATCTGTTGTGTTGCATGTCCCCATCGCTCTCGTCCGCCGTTGCTTGATGTACGGAACGTAGCGTAATACAGCGGCTCTGGCACATCGGTTCAGAATGGCTTACATTGCGAAGACACCAGGATATTTAAATTGTTGTATCTGACCATAAAGAACTTTCCCATTTTTCGTAAATACTATTTTAGAAGCGTGTGATGATGGAAATTATGGAATTTGTTCTGAAGTCAGCATAAACCTTATTATCACGAAAAACGTATAACAGGTGGTAGATGGATAGAAATTCTCACAGGCTGGATAAATTAGTTTTGATTTAGAGCTGGTGGTGTGAACTATTTTTGGGATTTGTCTAAACGAAAACATGCGGGATGTTTCCAGTACGATTCTTTTTTCCTGTTTATAGCGTACATTTGGCATGGATGAGCGTATCGCATGGGGTCATTTCACCATTCCTCAGCGGGTATTCGAGGGCGATGCACTGGATGATTGGTTTCCATTAAGTGGAAAACAAGGAGAGCAAAAGTGCGTACATCATTGGAGAACTCTAATTTTATCGTAATTATCTGGTATTATGGAATATCTTCTTTTTAGGGAAGGGATGGTGGAGATGGTCTTTTCGTATGAGCTGGTTCAGTATCAAATGGCACCGTATAGTCTACCCGGTAATGTCGTCATGATGCCCCGACAGGCTCCGTACGGAGCACTGCCCATGGCTCCACGTGGCTCCTATGGTGTCCCCGTCGCCGGTAAGGACTTTTGTGGTAGATTGCAGTACTTTTTGGAAAGGTTGTGATTACGACAAGTTTTGCTGCATTTATCCGTTTATTGGTCTTGCAGCTTGTTAGAATTTGTTTTTTCCTCGTATTTATCCGCTTTACGGAATTATCCAATCATTTATTTCGTCTTGGTACCATTTTTTCATTTTTAAAATACTGGTCGGTCCTTTAAAGTTGAGTAAATTTTCACCCACTTTCTGGTCCAATTTTCAGCTTGTTTTCAGTTGTACGAAATTATGTGTGTTTTGTGTAATTTAGTATAATTTTTTCTAGCTGCTGCAGTTAGTGTTACATCGCTGGATTCAGAAATATCTCTATTATTCGTTAGATTCTATGTTTCGGAACGCAGTGTCACGCGTGACACTGCTCTTTTGTTATAAGAAATCTGTGTAGTCGATAACCTTTAATCGCAGGCTTTCTCCATTCCTTTAACCTAGAATCTTTTTATGATACTTTACTTACGTAATTTATTGGCCTTCTAATACATATATGCAACAACACTAACACATGAAACGAATCGAATGAAATCGTGAATTTTTGGACCTGTAATTTCTTCCAGTACGTTTTTTCTTCAGCTGGAGGTCAGTTTCCGGTCCAGCAGCAAACCGCCATGATGCCCATTCAGATATCCGATGACGACGTCAAACAAATCAAGGAAATGTTCCCTAATATCGATGATGATGTTATTCGATCCATTCTGGAGGAGAAGAACGGCCACAAGCAGGCCGCCATCAATGCGCTGCTGTCGATGACGGAAACCTAATTGTCCGTAGTTCTATCGGTTTTTATATACTTTTTATATATTCCACTGGTTTTTAGTTTGATTCGGTTGATTGCCATCGTCACGCGGTACAGTCCGGTTTGTCTTGGGGGAAATGAGTCATTTGCAGCTGATCTTTCGGTGTTAAAATGTTTTGTAGTGCCAAATAATACATGTGTTTTTTTGTTGGATCTGTGGTGTCTCTTATTAATTTCCGATTTTCAAACGGAAAAACTTGTGAAAACTCAAGTTTTCAGTTGGTAATTATCGTTACAAATATGGCTAAAAATTTAGTAACCTATCCGTTTTAAGCATAAAGCACTAGGAAACCTGTAACAAGAGAACTTTCCGGTCAGTCTTGAAGAGAATCAGAAATGAATACAAAACAAATTACGTTAAAATGGGATAATAATTCAAAGGCAATGTTAGCGTTATACCGCCATGCTCCCTTCCACGAAGGGCAGCTTGCTTTTGTTTGGGTTCATCGACTGCATGTTAGGACTTGCTCTGATCAAAAAAACTCGAAAGGTTTTTAGAAATTAGATTTTCACGTTGCAGATCTGTTTCGAGTTAATCGTTTTTCTTCGGATTTATAGATCATGCAGCTTACGATAGCCTGATTTTCCAGTTAGCACAAGACTTCACGCAGTTTACATTCTGTCAGTGAAAAATGGATGATAAAGCGTCTGATAGCGACATAAAGCCGTCCGCGGATCTTGATGATATTCCCTTGTCTTCCTCTCCGTTACCCCATCTACCTCATTCTGGGACGTATCTTTCTCCAGTTAAACGAATCACCGATGAAGTAGGGAGAGCCCCACCTAATTCTCCGGCTAAGCTTTCTTCGACTGGGAATGATCGAAAGCAAGGTGAACTTCAATTTGTATGCAAAATAAGCTGCTCGCAAACAAGTTGTATTCTGACAAGAATTTGATCTGTAAATCATTTTTTTTTACGAATGAGGTCTTACCATGCTTATCAAACGAATGAAACAGCTGTAGTTTTTTTTTGTAAATTCTGATGTAGATGCTGATGTCTGTTACATAGTTACGTAAACAGACTGTTACCGAATCAAAATGTGATGTTTTGTCGGTCATGCGTGACGAATTGTTTACTTATCGTACCTGTAAGGTAACTCGGCATAGATCTTGGTTTTTTCATTTTGGTATTTATTTGTATGGCCGTAGAGCTTTGACCGAGAGACATGAAGCAAATAGGAAACAGTTTCTAAATATGTTGATAAATATTTTCTGAATATTTTAAACATTTTAATATTTTAAACATTTTAAATATTTTTTATAAATATTTTCGTAAATATTTTACAATTAATAAATATTATCGTGAATATTTAAATAAATATTATCGCAAAAATGATTATGGAAAATGTTTTCACGTAGACCGCTCATCACCACTGCGAATTCCGGGCGCCAGCTCCCCGACTCGCTCGCCATTTGACGTTAAGAGCTCCCCGGAAGCAGCCGGAATGGAGCGACTGCAGAAGATGATCCTGGCCCATGAGATTGCCCTCAATGATCACTTCCGTTTAGAGAATATGACGTCTCCGTCGCCACCGAATTCGTAAGGGCTGTTTGACTGTTTTCAAATAAAATAAACATTTTTTTAACTGAAAAAAGTGCCCTTCGTTATCCGGATAGATTTAGCTGCGGTTTTTGTTGGAGTTTTGCCTTCTGTATTGTAACGAAGTGCAAGTGATGCAACTAAATTTACAGCTCTGCAGTTTCTGCATTTTTGTTATTTTTTGCATGATTTTTGGGCTGGAAAATGAAAACTTTCGTCTTTTTGTTCGAAAACGCATTCGCGATCGAATCAGTCAGTCGTTTCAGTTATGTTGAGGAAACGAAATGTGCTGATTTTTTCCACGGTTTTCTAAGTATTTCGTTAAATTTCATAGCTTGCCGCTGATTTTAATAATGCGTAAGATGTTTCAGACCACAATCTTTCAAGTGTGTATTTATTCGTTTTTTTGACGTCGCAGTTGGAAAAGTTTCAGGAAGCTGGAATTTACAACAGATTGTTCTTGTAGAGTGGAAGCTCACATCCGCGATACCATCCACCAAGCGTTTTGGGATGCGCTGCATACCAGTTTGAATGAATCTCCACCTAATTACTCCCACGCTCTGGTAAAAAAATTCTGTAAAACTGCAGTTTATTGATCGAATGCCTCACATTCATCAGTGAATTATTCAGATTTATTTTGTAGATTTTATTGGAAGAAATTCGCGAGGTAAGTAATCCTTGATAAGTATCTGTAACGACGCACTATTTTATTCATTTAACGCATAATTTATCACACTGTTACTGCCGTACCCTTGGTTAATGCTTGTGTTTTTTTTGCAGACTCTGCTGTCGTTTTTGCCGCACAGTAACAACTCGTTATCGGAACTGATAAAAAGCAATCTGGATATGGCTCATATTCGGGAACGGGCGGAGCTGGGTGTGCTGGATATCCGGGAAATTGCCGGTTTTATTATCGATACGATGGGCAAGTTATGTGCGCCAGGTAAAATTCCGGTGTTTTCGAAAGAATTTTGTTCTGTTTCGCAGTTTTGATCCCAAGTTTTCTCGTCTCACTGTAGTCCTTTTTTTCTAATTAAGTAATGGTAAACTGAAAAAGTATCGTCTCTAACGGAATTTTTAGTATTTTTTTCTAGTTTAATGTAGCTTGATAATTGGCTGGTAGCAGCTTACAACTCTATGGTGAACCCGGCTAGTGCAAGCCAGTACACTACGATTTGTACCGAAATATTTACAGCACACAATTATAGTGACTGGCCGGATTACTGAATGCACATAAGGAGTATGTGGAATAGTCCTTATTTACAATACATTATTTATGTGGAATACAAGTTTGAGCTGACTGCTGATATACTTTGGCTACTGTAGATTCATCCAGAGAAATGGAAGATGTGTTTTTGTTTCTTAGTGTGTGATTCTGTAATACTGATTTGTGTAACATGTACATATGCACAACGGGGAACAGAATTAAAAATACTCACTGTTCAGCCAGGGACGAAGAAATCCGGAAGCTCTCCACCATTGACGACACCGTAACCCTATTCAAGTAAGTCCGAACACAGCATGAATAGCAAAATGCGAAAGCTAGAAAAAGAAAGAATTTCCGTTATTTGACGTATTTAATGGCTTTAAGGGAAGTATTCCAAGTACTGGAGGAAATGAAATTCGATATGCTAAACTTTACCTTATCCCAAGTGAAGCCGCTCATCAATCAGCATGCCGTGGAATATGAGCAACAGATGTTTGATGAATTTCTCGCTACACAGCCAGGTCAGACATGTTATCAGTACATGTGCATTGGGGTTTGGAAAAGCAGATTCGTTACCAAATTTTGATTCTTATTTGACAGATTTTGTGGGTTTTTTCCAGCTGACTGTGTTAATTATGCTATGATTTACTTCACATCTTAATTTTTGAACATTTAGTACTGTTTTCTTATGTATGCTTGTCAAACTTCTTCCTACGTATCGTACGTTTGTATAGTTACGTTTTTTGCCATGTTGATTGGTGAAATTGATGCAAACGTTTGGTTTGCAGATCCTTTACATGTAACCAAAGACTGGCTGCGCCGTACGGCCCAGCAGCTTCTCCAGGAAGTGGAGAGTCAAACCCCGTCTCAAGTACCCCCGCAAAGTCTGTGGAAAGTCACACCGACCCGGTTGTTACGAACGGCATTCGTCAATCTGCTCGATGGTCAACCGGAAGCGTGTCCCGAAGTAAACTACATTTTCATCTTTCACAGCCAATATTTTACATTATGCTGACTGATCTGCAAGTCTGGTTTAATTGTTAATTTCATTGGTGAAATTTTCGACAGTAATTTGTATTTTATTGGCATAGTATGTTTATAACTTTAATTTAATAATGAAATAATTTTTATTTAATATTAAAATAATTTTGATTTAATAATAAAATGATTTTAATTCAATAATAAAACAATTTAATAACATAATTTAATTCAGTATAATTTTAAATTATTACATAAGTTCCTTGACAGAACGTACTGTATTTTCGCGTCTGGGACGTTAACAATGCGGAATAAGGAAGGAATCTTCGGATTTTTCGTTACATTTTGAGTTATGCAATTTCCGTGTATTTTTCGAAACATTCCGCATGATTTATTTCGTAGACGCTCGTCGCGGATATTGCCCGCGTCGAGGCCGTCCAGCTGCAGTGTGAAATTGCCGTTCTAACCGCATCTGTGATACTGGTGACCTGGAATAATCTCGGAACGTTTCTCAACCGGGTGGCGGATTTTAAGCGGAAACTGAAGGATGAAGTGAAGATTTTATTGGAAACACATGTCGTACGTGGGAAGGAAGTATTCGGGCAGATTGCGGAACATATTGTGGAACAAGCCAAAAAGACGCTCCCGGCGGATGTGACGGTGCAGACGGAGTTTATCAAGGCCGTTGACGGACTGAAAGAACAGATTGTGGCGTTGACCGAGAAGGATCACGCTGTTCGGCAGCTGTTAGGTGAGGTTTAGGATACATGCTTACCATGTATAGGTACACTTGTTAAAAACGGAAATGTGGTTGATTTGCACAAATTAATGATTTTCCCGATTATTTAATTATATGAAGTAAATTGAGTAATTTAAATTTGCTTCACATTAACAAGACAAAATGTTATTTTCTTGTCGTTTTCGAAGGATATCGTAGAAGTACTCAGTAACAGCGTAATTTCTTAATTTTGCTAAATTTTACTGTTGCTCTTGTACAATGCTCCTGTATTACGAACCTTACGAAGATCGAAAAGATTGGGAAATGAATTTTTTCTTAAATTAAACTTTGGCAAACTCCAGTGTAATTTGGTTGATATTCTGCTAAATTATTAATACTTGGTAAATTCTGCTTTATTTATATGATACGGGACTTTTTTAGCTTGATTTTCACATCGGTAATCCTATCGCTTTTCGTTTTTAATGAAAATGCGATTCTTTTCCGTAGTGAAACGGTTGAAAGAGTTCGCAGCGGCCGTTTTAACCTCCACCGCTCGCGGGGTTCCAGCGGCACTGGCCGTCGTGGAGGAAGACATTACCAGTGCACTGGGAATATTCGCTCGCCTCTTCTCCCGGAATCAGATGGTATTTGGCAAGCACTACACGCAGATCATCTCCCAGCTGGCGGATGAGCTGGATCTGCGATATCCTGCTTAAAATACTGTTTTTACCGTATTGTGAATTTCTTGTGTTATTTTTTCTTGAGTCGTAACGTACGGTGTCCTGTCGATCTTTTCTAACCGGTTCTTGATCAGTTTTATTGTTTCGTGTTTTTTGGGGATTGGTATGCGTTGTTTGATGATTGGCAATAGTTTCTTATCGGTTTTTAGCAGTTACTTTTCTCCACCAGTTGTAAAATTCAGACCTGCTTCAAAAACAGAAAATGGCGTAACCTGTGACTTCTAATTCAATCACTATGAAACATAAACTGGAAAAAGTTCTAAAACAGCGACTCTCCACGCATGAACACGTTGAAAATGCTTCTGGTTTTCTTTCGAAGAGTTTAATAGTATTGAATAAATATGGCTGTATTTTTTGCATTTTGTGTTATTTTTATATTTTTGTTATTTTATATTTTATTATTTTTAGTTTTTTGTGGGTTGTGTTTTTTGGAGTGAACTAGAAATCAGTTGTGACAAATTTAAATACCGTAAAAGTATATTTTTTTGCAGGCATGACATTGTGAAAATTAAGCTGGTTAAACGATAATCGACAGTGTTAGCTTTCGACAAAATAGCCGGCTAGAAAAGTAAAAACTAATGCTGTACATACAACAGTTGTGATATAGACTAATAAGTCTCAGCTAGTCAGCTTTACCTACTTTTTGGAATAGCTTACAATTTTTTAAATCTTCGACGTATGATCGGTACCAGGTCATAATATTCTGGTGTTCGGACTGGGCCGAATATGAGCGACGGATGGTTACATACGCACTTTATGTCTCTTGGTACACAATACATTCACCGCCATAATTTCGAATATTACGGTGTTAAGCCACCGATTTGTAGGTGCGGTCAGACAGCAGGAACTGGAATGGCCAATGATGGCGCCGAACTGTCCGGCTTATTAAAAGATCCTTGAGTGTGAGCTCAAGACAATTAACCGGTACCATACAATTCGCATGTTAATTGCTGGACATAGAATGATTAGAATCCAAAGATGTGAAACAAATGAAAGCGATATGATGAGCTAATTCTAACCATCGTCAAGACAATCTCTGTTCTGTCCAGAAAGACGTTTTCACGTTCATAACGTGAATCTGTTATAGGGGCTGATGCTGGTACGTTCTCTGGTAACACCGAATACGATTCATTATGCCATCGAAATTTCCGTATTAAGAGCGTCACCGAAATTCCCATAAAGAGTGTACTTATTTCAGTACGCGCGTCTATATATTTCCGTAACGAGAATAAGCATTTCTCGGGTATGCAAGCCGAGTGTTGCCAGCCCATGAATCGGAGTAAAGAAGCGCCGGTAGAAGGTGTTAACCGACAGTGCGGAAAACGTATGCGTAAAATATGTGTTATCGAAGGGTGCACGACATTTGCCCGCTCCATGAAAATCGGATTATGTGTAAAACATACCAAAAAAGCCGTGGCACAAAGGTAAGAAGTAAGTAAATATACAGTATAGTAGTAACTACAAGCACAGTGAGTATAATATTAAGGCCCAGTTTATCTGGCCAACTACAACTATAGAAGTACTCTCTGTGCTACAAGTCATCACATTTTATTCTCAGCACTCGGGCCGGCTGTTAGCAGCTCCTGTTGCATCATTGATTTTATCGTCTGTTAAACTCAGGACTTTTTTTTACGGGAATTTACGTTCAGTACAATTAGCTTCCAGAAGTCTCCCTACTAGCGTGTTATTTTTTAATAATAAGTATATGATAATAAGCTTCTAAGCGGGCCAATGGTGACAAAGACGGGCGCTTTTCCCGCCCCTTCATTCGTGACCCAGCGGACCGCCTTCACCTGACTGAACTGATAGCCTTAGCATCGGGTACTATGGACGATGGCCTTAGTGACGGTGCCGCCACTATTGATTGAATGATAGAAAAGAAAACTGAAACGAATTTGGCTTTACAGCCTTTACTGCTATAGAGTTTAGCCTCAATTTTGGATTTTTAAACCATTTTTAACCTCGGTGGTTTATCAGTTGGCCAGGAATCGAATCTCTCGCCATGAATACTCATGCCTATTCCCAAATAGCCATGCAGCAGGTGCCTCCGGGGTATATGCTCGTTCCTGTGGGCTCGGTGCACGATGTCAATGCTAATCAGCGCATGGAAGAACAGGAGAGTTCTGACGCGGAGGAACTTTCCAATCGCTTATTCTGTATGAATTGCTGTAGAATTTGGTAGTTTATTCAATGCAGTACGGTTTTTTCTTTTCGTAGATTGCAGCACTTGCAATGACCATTCCGAAGAACCTTGTTGGGAGCATTCGGAGTTTGTCAAGGACCATCTCGTTGATTTGTCCGCCATTTCACTCCCTGAATGCCTTTATTTTGATCATAAGCCCGCAATGGCAGGTTAGCAACATGCTTCTGATGCAAAATTTTATATTAAGCACACGCTTACAGTTTCTGTACGAAATCAGTGATCTGCAGTAGCACGGAAATACTAGTACTGATGGCAATTAAAAATTTCGTTCAAAATGGTCAGTTTATTTCGCGCAGTTTGTGTTTTTTCTTCAATTTTCTGGAATCTTCATGGCGCATAACTACAGGTCTGCAGTTTCCCGATAAAATGGTTGAATTTTTTTGGAAAGTTTCGCAGTTAGGTTGAGAATGGAACTGCTGGTACTGACTTGCAAACTGCTTAAAGCATCTTGATAATCTTTTTTTCTTTTAACTGACTGCCGTAACATACAACGTTTTACTTGAAGAATTAAAAAATTATTTGTATAATATAAATAGGTATGAAAAATTTCCCACGCGACACGATCGTCATGAAATTGATCGCAGACTAGCAGAGTTTATTAGGCCATTCGTGATTTGTCTGTTGACACATCGCCGTGGGTTAATAATTATCGCAGTGTTCATCGGCAATCACATTTTGCGTATCTATTTTCATATTTCTTTATTCATTTTAATTCATTTTTATCTTAATTTTTATGACATTTCCCCTTTTTTGTTATTAAAATTTTGCCCTTTTTTCTGTTCATTTTCTTCGTTTTTTTCTGTTTTTTTTTCTTTTACCATTTTTTTGTGTTTATTTTATTGTTTATATGTAGATAAAGGTGTTTTTGCTCGAGACGCGATTCCCGTCCAGACCGTCTTCGGTCCGCTGATTGCCCCCATTCGTAAGACATTCAGTGACGATACCACGCTGGCACTGCCCTTCTCCGACCTGGGCAAGAAGGACGCCGTGTACTTTGATCTGCACTCTGACCACGCGTGCAACTGGATGAAGTTCGTCCGTTTCGCGGAGACACGGGCCCAGCAGAATGTGGCGGTGTGCATCCGCGATACGGACATTCATTTCGTGACGATTCGGGATATTCCGCCGCGGGAGGAGATGCGGGTGGCCTTTTCGGAGAAGTACGCCAATGTGCTGGATGAAGCGTTTTTGCAGGAGCGGGTGATGCCGTTTGGAGCAGGTAAGGGGAAAAGATTAAGGGTTTTGTTTTGGTAATTTGACAGGAAAGTGGGCGAAGCGTTTTTTTTGCAGAACGCTGCAATTTTGTGAAATGCATCCAAAAAAAAGCTTTTGTAACTGCTGGCGAGCGTGATGCTTCATAATATTCCTTACAAAAAAAAAGATTTTTGAATTAATTATGCATCAGCTGTTACGCTCTGGATAGCGGTTTCTTTCAGGACTAAATGAGGCATCACATATTGATCATAAATAATGTGGTTTGCTGGTCTGTCAGAGAATTGTAATGCAACAACTGATATTTCCTCAAGTGTATCACTTAGGCAAAGGGAAAGAAGCAAAAAAGTAGCAATGGTAATTTTACACATGTTTTTTGCTTTCTGACTGGTTGTGTGCAGGTGTAATGGTAAGGAATCAGCGCAGACAGTTGGATTTTTTGTTGGATTAGCAGCGGTAAAATGGTACGAATATATTTCTCATTATCGTCTCACGATAAGATCCAGAGGAATAACATTAGATAGCGGTGATTTTGATTAAAAATCTTTCGAGCATTATCAGGTTTTTCGGAGAGAATTTCGCAGTGAGATTTCTTGAGTTCGGAAGCGACTGTTAATTTTTTCTTGCTGTTCGAGTTTGAGCTCTGGTTTTGAGTAGATTATGGGATAATGAATTTGGGATTTTCCCGTTATGCATAACGGGATTATGCTTTTCCCATTGTCACAAGTTTCCATCGGTTTTCTCTTTAGATCCGGAAGAAATACCGCAAGCACAAGAGATAGCGGCAAGTAGCACGTCCAACGAGACATCACCCGAATTGACGGTCTCTGTCCAAGTGAAGACTCCGCAGAAATCTCACACCTCCCGCCACACTACGTTGAACGTCCGGAAAGGAACAACGGGAACGGTGTCGCCTGCGAAACGAGGACCTGGGCGTCGTAAGTGATCGTTAAAGTCTCCTGTTATTTTTGTTTCGACTTTATTGTCTTACTGCAGCGATATCGTTATTGTCGAGCTGCCTCTATGTGAAAAAAGAGCAATGTTTGGTTTTGTTCACAGCACCGCACTCCCAAGCCGTTTCCCGTCCGCAAACCTCTTCTGCAAAGAAATCATCCGGATTGACCTCCATCGTTCCCCTGAAACTCCCCTCCCGACAAAAATCCGTCCCCATTACCCGCGTCTCCCCGCGAAAACCAAAATCCATCGTCGAACCCGCCCGTTCCGCTGCACAACCACCCAAGGGCAACGAAACCTCCACCTATGGTCTGCGCTCGAAACGCTCCAGCGACACGGACTCGGAGCTGTTCCTGGATAATCACGGGAAACCCATGGTCTTCAAGATGCCCCATGGGCATAAACTGGTCCGCCCGGCTGAGAAATCCTCGAAAAAAGGTCATAGTGAATCGAAAGGGATGAAACGCTTGTCGGGGGAGACAGGGAAGAAGTTGGTGGTGGTGGATGGGTCGGTGGAGAAGGAGGAGATGCTGCCGGTTCCGATTCGATTGAAGAGTCGGAGTAGTATGCCGGCGGTTAGTTTGAAGCGGAAATCCGGGGCGAGTGAGCGGATGGTTCAGCAGAAAGGGAAGGGACGAGAGAAAAGTCCCCCGAGGATGATTCGACTGTTTGGGCATAATTTTGAGGATGACTCGGAGGAGGATGAGGATTGGGCGCCCGCGGGAAATGGTCGTAGTAAGTTTGTTTTCCTCATTTTTGCTGTCATCCGCTTTAATAACAAATGGAACTGTTGAATGTAGGAATGTGTGGGTGCCACTGTCCTGCATGGTGGTAATGATGATTAGTTAAATAAACTGTAAACTTTACTCTTCCGTCTGCTATATTTTTTGTTTATTTTCTGACTATTAGTTTATAATAATTAATTTTGCTGTCTTATACAGTCTGATCACTAATGAATTACTGCAACTAGCTAAAAAAAATTTTTTTTCATTTATATGCATTTTGGCTGTCTTTACAATTTAGTAAAAATTTGTAAAATTTTTACACTTTCAGGTTTTAGCTGATTCATATAGGTGGTGTGATATATGTGACTGTTATCAAGTTTTGTTGGAATTCATTGCTGCATAAGTCTGAGTTGTTCATATTAAATTTTACGATTTTGCTACTAAACCGAAAAATTTTTTCTAAAATGTATTCGAATTGCATACAAAATGTAAGCTATATGTAGCAGCTGTCTGGTTTTATATCAAATTATCTGACAATTTTTGGAACTTTGCAGGCGGCGAATCATCGTTATCCAAAGATTCCGTCCTGTCGTCGGATACTACGGGAACATACATTACCGACTCGGAGCGTGCATTTCCCGTTAAGAAACGAAAAACTCTCCCTTCACCAAGGAAACCCGCCGCTGTGCCGGGTACACCATCCAGTCGAAAAGCTGTATTGAAAAAATCACCCAAAAAAGTTTTACATTTTTCACCGGAAATTGAACGCGTGGTGAACCCGCCGTCGCGTCATCCCACGCGCCAGAAGGATGGAAGCGAGGAAATGTAGGAGAATGACCGGGATGCATTTTTGACAAATCTGGACAGTTCCTGCATCGGTCCTTATCGTTTTGCTCATGTGGATACAAGTTGCCATGTTTGCCATTTAATTTTACAGTTTTTGATCAATTTTTGTATGGACCACTTGAATAATTTTTTATGGAGATTTTCTGGAGTTAGCATATTTTATGGAAATTGGGAGACTTCTTTAGTTTCTATGTTTACTATTCAGTACTGGTGATTGGTTTATAGCCTGAAGATTTTTCGCTGATTGGAATAGTTGTGGTTTTTGTTCAGCTTTTATTAAAAGGAGGAAAGGAAATGCCGTATTTTTGACTAAATCTACAGTCGTTTTTGGCGAAGTTTAATATGTTGCGCCCGATACATCCGCTTATCGTTCAGACTTTCGATACAATTAAACAGCGATCGAAATCCAGTATGAAATTATTGAAATGATCATTAAAATTTTTCGTATCACTTTTGATTTTCTCAATCCAAATTCTGCACTTTTATTAAGTAGTTTTAGCTGACTCGCACTCGTGCGTCACTGCGTTAGGTGGCGTAGCGTATCGTATAACCACCGTGCTGTTACACGGCCAACACCCAAAGATGGCGTTCGGTACGGCACACAAGGACGTTCGAAACGGTACGCAAAGATGTTCGGTACGGCGCGCGCACACGTCTACAACCTACCCCTCGCCCAACGGTTCGTTGCGTGAAGGTTTTCTGATCCAAGCCAAACAAATTACAAAAATCAAAATCCACTGTTAAAACTTGTGGTATGTTATCTGCTTTTCAATTGTATTTTATTATTCAAACTTCCCACAATGCCGCGAATGTCTTTACGATCCAGCAGTCGAGTGGCAGCTCGTGCTCCTCCTCCGCCACAACCACCATCTGTCCCCGTAATTCAGCAATCTCCACAATCCCCACCACCGTCTGCTACGGTAATTGAGCCAGATCCTGAAGCCGTTACAGGTGTACACTCTGGTCTGGACGTTCAGGAGGAGTCGTTATGTACGTAAGAATCATTTTTCTGAAGAAAAATGAGGATTTCACGTCAGTTGCTGATTAGGGTGCGACAAATGTGGGAAATTACTGGAAGAACCTTGTTGGGAGCATGCATCACCCCTGAGGGACCAGCACGTCAATATGGCACTGTCAACCCTTCCGGACTCGCTGATTGTGCAACAACGCGAAGGGATGACAGGTAGAATTGATGTTTTTGTAGTTTATCCATGGTTTATACGGAAAATACCTGTTATTTTTGAGGAAAAACCATTTTTGGAAAAGTTACGATTAGCTTACTGACTGCCTTTGATCAAAGAATCCGCTGAAATTTGGTATTTTTCTTATGCTGATTAACGAAAAAAAAGAAATTTTCTACATTATTGGTTTGTTTGAAAACAAAACCGTAAGAAAATGGACACAGGCTAGGTTGGTGGGGACGTGTAGCCATGTATGGAACGCTGGGGAGGACGCCCTAATGTGTTCCCCTTTGGTTTTGGGGGGCATTGGTTTGCTCTTGTGCTTGCTACGCTCGATCCCATCATTGCGGCTGTATACGGTGGACTTGGTGTCGAGCGTTTGTAATATAATAGTACTGAACCTTACGTGTTAGAAAGCTACCTTTTACAGTGATAATAGATAGAATAATACTAACAATTAGTGATATTCTAACAGTTAGAAAAGTTCAGTAAAAATTTTTTATTATTTCTGATAGTTAGTAATATTCTTACTGGTGATAATGAACAGCGATACAAATTCATATAATACAAAAACGAAGAGAATTGTAGATGCAATCAGAAATAATAATCTGAATTTGATGGTAAGAAAAACATTTTATTAAGCAGAACAAATAGTTATCTAAATGCTAAAGATTGCTCGGTTTAGGCAGATTGTTTTGAGATGGTTTGGAGTGTAAACTGATTAGAAATGTCATGAAAAAAGTTGGAAATGTGGAAATGCGTTACTTACCTGTTGTCATTATGTCTGTATAATCATGCTGATGATTTTGGTTATAACAGGCAGTTGACCATTTGTTTGTGTTGCGCAGAAAAAGGCGTATTTGCCATCATTCCCGTCCCGCTGCAAACCAAGTTCGGCCCCCTGGAAGCTCCGATCGGCGATGAACCCAGCTGTTTCGCCATACCCGATGAGAAAACCAACGTCAAGTACTATCAACTGACATCGGATAAAACCGCCAACTGGATGAAGTTTGTACGCTTTGCGGAGGGGAAACCCGATCAGAATCTGGCCGTTTACCTCAAGGGCACGGAGATCTACTTTATCAGCGTCAAGGATATCGCACCCGGGGACGAATTACGGGTGTGGTATTCGAAAAAGTATACGGATTCCGTTGGGCACTTACTGCAGCCAGGTAACGCAGTGACGAGAATCTAACGAAGAAATTGTACTGGCTTGTGCGTTTGAGAATTATAAAGTGGATAGTGACTGCAAAATGAACTCTATCCTGTAACGGAAATTAATTTTCTGAAACTATCCTGCAACGGAATATTAATTTTATATATAATAATTAATTTTAAGTTTTCTATATTAATTTTTATATGTATATAAATTAATTTATATTAATTTCTGTGTTGAAACCGATATTTATTTGTGCAACTATCCTGCAACGGAATATTAATTTATATATCTAAATTAATTTTAATTTTTTTATATTAGTTTTTATATATATATTAATTAATTTGTATTTATTTCTATGTTGAAACCGATGTTTATTTGTGCAACTATCCTGCAACGGAATATTAATTTATATATATTAATTAATTTTAATTTTTTTTTATATTAATTTTTATATATATATAAATTGATTTCTATTAATTTCTATGTTGAAACCGATATTTATTTGTGCAACTATCCTGCAACGGAATATTGATTTATATATATTAATTAATTTTAATTTTTTTTATATTAATTTTTATATATATATAAATTAATTTCTATTAATTTCTATGTTGAAACCGATATTTATTTGTGCAACTACCCTGCAACGGAATATTGATTTTTGTAACTGCATCTGAAAATGCACGCACGTAAAATTGTGTTGCTTGCAGTCGGGACTCGGGAGTTGGTAAGGAAGCCGTCGTAGTGAAAGGGCTTGCTTAAAGTGGGCAGTACCAATCGTACTTTGCTGGCCTTGAGCGTAAATTTACTAATGTTCGCTTCAGTTTGTTAACATTTCCTAATTGGTTTTACTTTTTGTCTTTGAATTTTCTATGTCGAAAACTAGTTGCTATGGTGGGAACTATGACTGACTGAGAACTTACAGTTAGAATTTCCCGTAAAATAGGAAAAATCACTGGTAAAAAAACCAAGCACACTTCTTAAAGCAGTAAATTCTCATGAATATGAAAAATCCGGAAAAAAAATTTGTTAACGTCGAACCGAATTGTAATTCGAGAATACAACACGGGAAAACGGCAACAATATAGTAAGAATTTTGATTATTCATTGATCCGAAGTTGTGACGATAAAAAATTGGTAAACTGAGTGATATTGCCGTTGCAGTTACAGAACTGGCACAAACAGCGGCTAGCGAAGCGGAAGACGAAGCTGCTGAACCGGAAGAAGATGAAATGGCAGAATGCGAAGACGAAGAAGAAGAAATGCTCGACGGATCAGACAAGGATTTAGATGAAATGGAGCACGAAGGTGCGGATGATGCCGCGGAGGAAGAAGGGGAGCCGGCGGAGGACAATGGGGAGCAAGCCGCGGACGTGGAAATGGCCGAGTCCCACGAGCCAGGTATTTGTGAAATAATGTGCATAAATGGATAAAATTGTGAAATTAATATTGTGCTTAAAATTGTGAAATTGATATTGTGCATACATGGATAAAATTGTCAAATAATGTGCATAATTAATGGATAAAATCATGAATAATGCGTATAAATTGGTAAAAATTGCACAGATAGGAATTACAGTACGTTAGACCGGCTAATGTATAGCTTAAACTGAAAAAATGTTACAAAAAAAATCTGATGATATGAAATACTACCATAAGGAACGAACATCTGCACTAAGAAGAATAGCTTTAATTTAGCACATTAACGGAACATGTAATGCATGAAGATAAGAAGTAAGCAACAGAAACCACAGAGAAAGTATAAACAGCAGTAACGGAGAAGAAAACTGAGTGTATGGTATCTATATGAAAATGTATGTTAACTGAATGCAGAACGAAACGAACATGTTGGCAAATTTTTAGAATACGTTTCCAACAAGCCTGCCGTGCGTATTGAGCGGATTATCCGCACCAACCGCCCCCGAGGTCCCTCGCGACTATCCACCGGCCCGTATACCCCCAAGGTGGAGCGTGTCATCATGAAGAAGACGGCCCAACTTCTCTCCCAGTTGAGTCCGATGGCCCCACCCAAACCATCCCGCACTAGGGCCACACGGCATCCGTATCCCCATGGATGCGCCGAGTGCGGTTTGCATTTCCGACAGGTACTTGTTTCGACGAAAGACAGTAGTTTGGTGTAGTTTTTGACTTCTGGTGATGTAATTCGAAGATAATAGTGGTATAGGAGGCATAAAATCAGGCATTAATGTGTTATATGAATAAATATAATAAGTGAAAAAAATGACTAAAGTAAATCGAGATTTGCGAATCGATTGCAATGAAAAAGATATATGAAGCATACTATTTTTGATTAAGGAATTTCAGCGTCTGATTGTAATGGAAAAAAGCAAGAGCACCAGAAAAAAAGACGAAAAAGTTTGACTACATGGATTGAAAAACAGAAAAAAATTCTCGTTACAGTACAAAAATTTCATCAACTATATACGCTCAAAGTTGAAATTCGCAAAATAAATGGAGAATGAATTAAAATTAATAACTACATGACGTACAGACGAAAGTGCATATCATGTACTACTAAGGGCATGACCTTGAAACATCTTTTGTAAAACGCAGGAAGAGCTCCTCCATCTGCACAGTTTTGCGCATGTGCCGGACGAGGAGCGCGTGGAAGACGACGAGTACCAGTGTCCGCAGTGTGGCATCACCCGGAAGAACGTGGCGAATATCGTCAAACATGTCAAGGCGCATGCGCGCACCATGGAGCAGTTGGAAGCCCGGAGGAAAGACTGTCCATACTGTGGCAAGGAATTTGTCAATCTGCAGAAGCATCTGGAGAGTACGCATAAGGATAAGGTGGTGATTAATCTGGATGCGGACGAGGCGGAAGAATGCCGCTGTAAAGAATGTGGATTCCAGGCCAGGACTAAGCAGGCCATTACGAATCATTTGAAGGTATGTTTCTCTTCACATGTTCCATTTCTACCGTCATTGCTCTGTCCATTTGGATCATTTTTAATAATTTGTAATTACACTCATCGATTGATTAGGCGTAAAATCAGTCTGCAGTGAAACGTAGTGTATTGGCTCCATAACTAGGTAAGTGCACTCGCTGCTGCGGGCACTGAATGACCGAAGCGAAGTAAGAACTCCTATTATAATTTTTAGGGCACTACTATAGACAACATCTGATTAAAAGTAATTTTTCTAGACTTCTATGTTTTCCTGCATGTGCCACCGCTAATTTATAATATTTTTAACAAATAATATAAAATATAATTATTTAATAATATTAGTAATATAATTAACCAATAATATCATTTAATTATCTGCCGATAGACCGACAGGGAAATCATTTTGACCTTAGTATAGGGGCCTTCGATACTTAATAATATTGTTATTAAATAATAAATAGTATAATAATATAGTTATTTAATAATATAATTAACCAATAATATTATTTAATTATCTACCGACAGACCGACAGGAAATCATTTTGACCTGAGTATAGAGCACCTTCGCTTCGGTCGATTAGTCAAACTTGACGCGGAACTTGAATATAGATGAGCTTTGGTACGTTATGTGCGAGAGACTTTATTTACCAATAGTTTTTACCGTTGACTGTCATGTGTGTTTCAGTTAGTTAAAGATGCATATTCGTGATTTTATGACGATTTTTCCTTTATTTGTGAATTAGTTGTTTTTTGCTCTCCATTGAGACATAGAAGAAGTTGTGTACCGCTTATCAGCGGTACAAAGATAATATTTAATAATCTTATAATTATTTATACTTTTCCTGTTAGTATGGACATTTCTCTATAAAACTATCGCTTCAGATCACGCCTTGCTTGTTTTGGAAATGGCTCGGTAATGTGAATTAAATCTGTTGCAGAAACACCTCGAACCCGAAAAGAACATCCGCATGTGTGTCATCTGCGAGGAGACCTTCCCCTTCACCCCGACCGGCGCCGCCGACCTCCAGCAGCACGTAGAAACCCACATCATCGACGACAACTTCCCCTGCCGACTGTGCGATAAAAAGTACTCCACCTACCGCGGCCTGACCGACCACTACGGCACCAACCACGATCCCAGTCAAATGTGCCACTGTGAGATTTGCAATCGGGAGTTTATGACCAAGTGGCGATTGAAGCGGCACATGCTCTCCCATTCCAACATCTTCAATTTCATGTGTGAACTGTGTGGGAAGCAGTTTAAGAGTAAAGGGCAACTGCAGAAGCATAATAAGTATGTGCATATTGGGCAGAAGAGGTTACGACCCAGTGAGAAGGGATTGAAGAAGAATTATAAGGAGCGGCTGCGGCAGGCGTATGAGTATTCACCGTTCAAGTGTCATACGTGTAAGGTGGGGTACAGGCAGCGGGGGATGCTGCTGAATCATGTCATGTCCCGGCATCCGGAGACGTCGCTGGATACTATTCCGCCGTGATGGGAGGGTGGGTTTTTTTGGCGGTTTGAAGGGTTGTCATGAATTATGTTTTTTCGGTTTTTTTTTGTTGATTTGAAGGGTTGTCGTGAATTATGTTTTTTTGGGGGTTTTTGCCTTGTTTTAGTTTTTTATTGGGAGAATTTTTGATATTATGTCCTTCCGTTTATTTTAGCCGGATCTGTTGTATTTATGTAATCTGCCTTAAAATTGCATACGGGCGATTATGTTTGAAAATGCATATAAAATGTATATAAATTTCCTGTGAGTTGTGTGTTAGATGACGAATTATAAGACGAAAAACAACAGAAACTCGCAATTAGTGATGGTGTTTTTATTGGCCGATATGCAGTAAAGAACTAAACAAATCAACACTCAAAATACGCATTTCAACAATAAAACGACACAGTTCTGCGTAACTGACGGAGCAAACGTAAAACACTCGCAGATTGACACCTAATACTGGTTGTAAGTGAGAAAGCAGTAACTGGAATTCAACGAAAAATTTGGACTGCAAATTAAACGCAAAACGAACGAATTATCGAGTCACATCGACCAACAAAACCGAGAGAAAACCGTAACATTTCACAGATTCCTAATCACATGAATCAAATATCTTAACAACAACGTAACATTCCCATCCAACGAAAAAACCCGAACAAAACCTAACAATTTCTCCAAAATACCATGTCCAAACCAAAACTCTGAGTAAAACGTAACAATTTCTCCAAAAACGGCATCGGAATCACTTCTCACCTGGTTTTCAAGGCGACGGAACCGGACTGCGCTGTTCATCACGCTGACGGTATTCCTTCATCTCCTTGTCGTAGCGCACCTTATCCTTCATCGCCAACTGATGGAACATGCGTCGCTCCCGTCCGTCCATCCCATGCCACTTCCGGGCGCATTTCCGTGAAAAATCCCCAAAATCACTCTCACTACGCAGCTCACGGCAGTGGTGCAGAAAAAACGAATACGCCGTCATTATCCCGCGTGGTTTGCCAGTTTCTCGGTGTTTCCGGGGTGGAATTTTCTTTGGGATAACGGGAGATGGTGGGGAAGATGCTGGGTGTCGGATCGGGGTGACGACAAGGAGGACGGAGGGATGGTGGAGTTTGTGAAGCTCGTTTTCGTAGCGCACTTTATCCTTGGCGGCTAGGCCGCGGAAACGCGCTTTCTGTCGCTCGGTTAGGGCCTTCCATTGGGCGGCACATTTGCGGGTGAAGGCGCCACAGTTTAGTCGGGGACTGGGGTCGTCTTTCTTGTACTGGAGCAGGGCATTCTTCAGGAAGAAGGTGAAAGCGGACATTGTGGGACGCGGCTGGTCCATGATTGCGCAATGCGAAAATTATTTAAGAATTTAAGATAATTAGTCTGTTAACTTGTTGTCGATTAATAAAAAAAACAAAACTGCGAAAACAACATTTTAGTTAAAAAAATTAGACATAAAATTGATAAAAACAACTGAAAAATCGCAAAACAAAGAGAAGAAAGCTGACACCAGGGATCAACGGAATCACTGAAATCGTTAAGTATTCAACAGGCGGGCCGGAAAGCCGAGGAAAGCCGTCAGCCTCCAACGACCGGGTTCCGGCTCGAAGACCACCGGAAATGAGCCACTGACATTTCTAATCAGTCTTAACATGCAGCTGGCTGGCAGAACGCTGTTCTTTGTCTTTGTCAGAAAAATTTCCTGAGAAACAACAACAAAATCACTGATAAAATCACTTTGTAAATCGTCTTTGTAAGGTCAATCAAATTTGCTTTGCAAGAATCAAATCTGGAAAGACGGACAAGCAGTCACAGTGCAGCGGGTGGCAGCTACATGGCAACAAATCGGTGTAAAATTTACATTTGATTATGGCAGAATTGCAGGATATGAGAAATGACGATAATTGATCGTTTTCTTAATAATTTACGTATTTCGTTTTTTTTGTGGTTCACCTATCAACTCCTAGTACTGGAAGTCGTAACACATGTGAGTCGGAACACAAATCGTAATTAGCGGCATTTATCGAACTGCCATCTGCTGCGGTAGCAAATCGGGCTAACTTGAAAATGACCACATAAAATGCACCAGAAATATCTTTCGCGTTTTAATTCAGAATTTTCCCTTTATGAAAAACGAAACATCACGTATAGCAAAATAATGAGAATATACACCAGCACACCAGTGCGTGACCCAACACGCATCTTCCCGCCGACGAGACGCACTTCACTGCATCTTTCCCATTTCGTAACGCGCCGTGTCCTTGGTCGCCATATCACGAAATTTGGCTGTTTCCTAAAGATGCATATTATGTACTAGTAATTATTAAAAAAATTTAAGAAATTATTTTTCCTAACAAAATTTATAACGAAAATAAATAATATTTAAATATTAATTCATAAATAATTAGTAATATATAAATAATGAATATAAAAAATCAGTTTTAAATTAAAATAATTTTAACAAAATTTATGACACGAAAATGCGCACATTTAAGTAACTCAGTTTTATCCTTTGACAAATTTATATGAAATTCGAATAATCGTAATCCGTAATGACAGAGCGAAACGCGATCAAATCGTCCTTTTGCAAATATCGTTTAACAGTAATACAGCGGACTGGTCAATCTTACCTTTTCCTTGCTCGCCAATCCTTTCCATTTCTTCGCGCAGTGCACAGACAGGAAAATGGCATACGCTGACTTCGTATTACGTCGCGGCATATCCAGGGACAAATCATCGTGATTTTCACGGATCGAAGGAACACGGTCGTTCGTCGCCATCTTGAGCAGATTATTTAGAGAATTTATCAGGAATTAAATCTAGTCAATTGTTATCTAGTAAATTATGTGCTTAACGAGGTTTTCTAAATTCTAACGTGTGACACGGTGCCTGATGATCGTCAGAGCTTAAATACGATTTGGAAAATGTAAAATTCGGTGAACGACTTGCTTTTACATGTAGCGATATGAATGGATTCGCGCCTGTTCGCGGTATTGTTGTCGTTAACCGTCGCCTCTGGCATTTCTCTGACGTAGAATTTCTAACCGCACGAGGGGTACGGCTACGAACACAACAACATGTCACATGCATGGCGTCAAGTTACTGAACTACCCCGTCAGAGCGGTGGAATGCGGCAAGTTAATATTCACCTCACAGTGCTCACTGCTCACACTTTTAATTAATTTTGTACATTGGTATTTGTTTAAATTTTGTTGAAAAGGTTATGGAAACTTTGTTCATGATAGCATGAAAACATGAGACGTTCCAGGCAGCAGTAATCCAATTCGTCCAGCTTTGCACCGCGTGCCGAGCTCCACTTCCGGTCTAGCGCGCACCCCCCACCGGGTACTGTGGGGCTAAACGGTACGCCTCGATATGTACAGCGATGGATCAGGGCGATGCGTGGAATTCATCTCCAAGGCTTTTCCGTTATTTGCCTTCTGTGCTTGAAATTTTAAACGTTGTATCAGGATTAAAACAATCTGCTTTCAAGATTTCCTTCTTTCTGTCATCCTAACCAGAAAGATCTGCAGATTCACCCAGCGGAAAAGTAACGAGCACCATCATCGTCGTGCAGTGATACGTTGTAGGGTTTTTTCACATCCATCGTTCCATACCCCCAGCGACCAGCAATGGCAGCGGAGACCACTGGTGAAGCCAATCAAATTATCGCATCAACATTTCCCACAGAAATCCCCGTTATTCCGTCGTTTGTTCCTTCCGTGGAGGGAGAATCAGCTGCGATTGTTTTAAATGAGTTCCTCTGTGGATTTCCACAATCTGTGGCGGATAATGCAGCTCCAGTCGACGATGCGTCTCCTGGAATTTGTATGTTTGACTGCTTTTCTGCGAATAAGTTTCCATAATCAACTTCCACTGTGACAGTTCTGGGTTGGTTTTTTCGTGAATCTTGATGTAAATGTTTTGGTTTAGGGTGCGAAGGATGTGGACGCCTTGTGGAAGAACCCTGTTGGGAGCATGCATCAGCTGTTGAGGATGACTTTGTTGATCTTTCAATGACCACATTACCACCGTGCTTGGTTATTATCCGTAAAGAAGCATCTCAAGGTACAAGTTTTTTAGCAATTTTAAGCAGCCACGGTTTATTTTGTTTTTGTGGCAGACATTTTATTTAATTTACTGATGATTTTGTTTATAACTGTAAACTTTTTTATATATCCTAAAAGGTTGGAAAAACTCAAAAAATTTGGTTTTTGGTGTCCCTGTTGTTCTACGTGTATTGCTATATAAATACCGGAATTTTCTTCAAATTGTTAGTGTTTTGTGTTGTATAGTATCGATATTAGTTAAGAGAGAAATCAGGATTATTTTCATGATTTTTCCAGTCAAATAAATAATTGAATAAATACGTTACTTTTTACTAACTAACGTTACTTTTTTTTACTTGTTTACTAACTAACATTTCATTGATTTACGGTAATTAAGTATCTTATACAGCACGATTCTGTAATGTGTTGAACTTGATTCTTTAAAGACTGATTCATTATTATTGCTATGATTTCCATCCAGTGGCCACTGTACCTAATCATGCCTGCAAAAGAGTCGCTGTTATGTGTATGGAAATCATTTAGTCGAATTTGTTTTGTCACAGTTTACTGAGTTTATATTGTTAATGTTAACATATGTATTTTTAATGATATAAAATTATTTTATTTTTTAAAGTTAGAGAATCGAATATAGTATGTGAATCGAATTTCTAGAATTTCACGTCTAGAATCTGTACTTGCAGAAATCGGAGTTTTTGCTCGCACGCCGATCGGGATGCAGTACCGTTTCGGCCCGGTCGTGGCACCGGTGATTCCCTTCCCAAAAGACGACACGACCCTTGTCCTCCCTTTTCCCGATCATGGCAAGAAAAATGCCGTCTACTTTGACCTGACAGACAGCCGTGTCTGCAACTGGATGAAATTTGTTCGCTTTGCCGAGGACAAGACCCAGCAGAATCTGGCTGTCTACCTGTACAACGCTGCAGTGTACTTCGTCAGTGTTAAAGCCATTCCGCCGGGGTGTGAGCTGAAAGTGGGCTATTCGGAGTCGTATGCGGCGTTGTTGACCAAAAAGTTCCTGGATTCCCGGGGTTTTAAGATCGGTGCAGGTAAAGAGACAAAATTCGAGGAAAACTTGTTCTTTTATGGAAAAAATCGATATTAAAGTAGTTGAAGTTTTGCTGAATTTTCATGATTTTTTTTGGCTTAATATTTGCATGTTTTTGCCGTTGGTTTTCTGCACGTTGTTTGATATTTTTCACTATTTTCTGGCTTAACATTTTTATAATATTTGTTTCTGGTATATTTCTACATGTTTGTTTGCTGAATTTTGTTTGGTTAATAATTTGCCTGGCGTTGGTTGAGCGCTATATAGCACTTCGCGTGTTTATGTAGTCATGAAATTTACAGGAACCAGGGAATCTCCACCGCAGAACATACCGGTATCTTTGCCACAAAAGAAAGTCTCAGCATCAGCGGAAGAAATCGATACGAATGAAAACGGCCGTCCTAGTGTGTACACTTAACTTTGTGGTTAATTCTGTGGTTATATCCGCTGTTTTTTCAGCTGCAGACGTGGAAACCATTCCGGTCCCTTCCGGTCGTTATTCCCTTCGCCGTCGCCAACCGATCCCGTGGCGGAGAAATCTCGAAAAGGATGAAAATCCCGATACCGAAATGTCGGCTCTGGAGACTGAGCCCGAACCAAAAGACCAAGAACTGTCCGAAAAAAGTGCTTCTGAAGAAGCATACAACGACGAGGAACCCGACTCCGAACCGGAATACACCGCACCCCCCGAACCGAAAAAACCCGGGCGTAAAAGAAAAGCCACTGGGCGCGTGGAACGCCTCAAGGTCAAGAAAGGTTCCGCCCTTCTCCAGAATCTCCACACACCGTTAGAACGAAAGCCCCGCACCCGGAAAACCGATACCCCATCGTTTTTGTTCCGTTTCAAACACTCGTGTAAAGAGTGTGGATTGCACTTCCGGTCGGAGGAGCTGCTGCAGCTGCACAACCTGATGCATCTCCCGGAGGAGCAGCGCGGGGAGGATGTGGAGAGAACGTGTCCCAAGTGTGGGATTGTGCGGCGGAATGCGGAGATTATGGTCAAGCATGTCCGGCAGCATGCGCGGACGACGGATCAGCTGGATCCGGAGCGGCAAAAGTGTCCGTTTTGTCACAAGTACTATGTGCATTTGCGGAGTCATTTGGATCTGACGCATCGGGCACAGTATCGGCAGGGACCGGATCTCGATGAGACGGGGCTGAAGTATCAGTGTGAAGTGTGTCAGCTACGGTTTAGGACGATACATGGGCTGAAAAGTCATACTCAGGTGAGGAATTGGTCGAATTGAATAGCGTACTTTTTGTTCTGAAGAAATGCATAAACGACAGATATTTCATTAACAGTGAATGTAAAAATGGTTATCTTATACTTTTTATATACAGTGACGGCCCAGTTTAAACGTACAAATATGTCAGATAAATGTAAGCCAATATACGGAATTATGTAGATTATAATAAGGAAGTGACATTGAAATGCGGGATAGCCGTGATACGGGTAGGGTCTAAGGATGCAAAAAGGAATCAGACAAACCAGTTTAAACTAAACAAACAGTCGTAGTGTTAATTTTTAATAAATCATACCAAAAAAATTAATCAGTCCTGCGGAAATCGAAGTACTATATCGTTTTTTATACATATTAAAATTTGGTTGTAAACTGCGCATGGGATGGTTGTTCAGGCTGCCATTACACTACAATAGACTATAATATTATGAGTACATACTGTACACGACTGACTTGTGCGTTAAGGCATGTATCGTTATACAACTACCGAAGTCCGACAGTACCGAGTTAGCGTTTTTGTACTACCAACAAAAAAGCGAATTATTGGCGCGCCGTTGAGCATTGTGGTGCTTTCCATATGTATTAATACATCTCTGCTGTAGATCCACGTCGAGAATGGTCCAAAACTCAGCCAGTGTCTCATCTGTAACGAACAGTTCAAATTCTCCGAACTACAAAAACACACGGAAACCCACGTGGTCGACGAGCGTTTCCCGTGCCGCCAGTGCACCGGCACCTACCCGACCTACAAAAGCCTGACCCGCCACGTGCAAGCGGCCCACGATCCCTCCAAAGTGTTGATCTGTGAGTTATGCCAAAAGATCTACGTGACCCGCTCCCGTCTCAACCGGCACATGCTCTCCCACTCCAACACCTTTGCCTTCATCTGTGACCACTGTGGGAAGCAGTTTAAGATCAAACAGCAGATGCAGCGGCACATTGAGCGGGTGCATTTGAAGATCAATACGGAGAAATTGCGGGCGGCGGACAAGGGCGAGGAAGGGGAAGAAAGGGAGAAGGCGCCGTATTTGCGACCGCGGTTGCGGATGGCGTTTGAGGAGTTCCCGTATAAGTGTCAAGAGTGCTCGTTGGGGTATTTGCAACGGGGGAAACTGGTTAATCATGTGCTGACACGGCACCCCGAGACGAATCTGGATGATATTCCCGCTTAGAATTGGCGTTGTTGTCTTACCGGAATTGGCTGTAATGTGCCGTTGTTCTTGACGATTTTTGTATCGTCCGTCTGTTATTTTGTACAGTTTTCAGAATTATTGGATTACGTTATTTATTGAGATTCTGTTGTGTATTTAGTCTGTTACGAGTATGAAACGAAATGGGAACTTGCTAAGTATTTCGTGATTATTTTATGGGAAATTGTACAGGGTGTCGCAAAAAATCCAATAAACAAAAAAAAACCGTGAAATAAGATTTGACTTCGGCAATAGCCATGATAAATACGGAAGCCCAACGCGAACAAAATCCAGACGCACAATTTCGGGAAAAACTGGAAATGGATCACGCGCGATAAAGAATTAATATTAATGGCTGTTTACTAGAATTATTATACTGTATATATCAATAAACCAACAATGCTTAATGAATTACTGTAATTGGTTTTAACTTTTAAGGGTTCACGATTCCAAAACAAAATTATTAATACGCTTAATTTTACTGCAAAAAATCCGTGACTGATCTTCAGGCTAGCAAATAATTTCCAGTTATAAAAACTCACAATTCTTGGCGGCGTATTAGTTGCGGCAAACGATTAACTAAAGTGTTCCATACAACATCCCTGTAGTAACAGTTCACATGCACATCCCTGTACTGGCAGTGGTAATGGTCGAGGGCGGTTGCGACGGCACCGTGCACGCTTCTCCTACATTTTTCCAAGGACCAAGCCGTGATGCTTTTGCCTTTTCTACAATTCAAGCGGCGAACTTTGTAAAAACGTTTGTTTTTAGTTCTACATGAATGTCCAGTGGCTACTGTGATTGTAAGTTACTTTTAGTGGTTCATAGACCATCTGTTCGCAGTTTCATTAAGCTCGATAGCAAAAAAGACGAAAAGGTGCAATCTTTTCCACGTTTTGGGTTTCCTAGATTTTCTTCTTCGTTTACGTAAACTTTGACGTTTTTCCTGTTAGAACTGGGTGCTAAATACTTACAATTTTGATATGTCGACCAACATTGACATTTCCCTGTTGGCAGAAACGGTGGGAAAATGGAGACGGTGGAAGTGACGGAATCTTCGGAGCTCACTCCGGAGGATACACGCATTGAAGAGGAAGTGCAAGAGGAATCTGCGGCCTCGATCTGTGAGATCATTGTTTCCCTTTACACCCAATTGAAGAATATTCCGTTCGCAATTAAGATAATTGAGTTTAACGCATTAGGGTGCGATGGATGTAAGGAACTCCTGGAGGAACCCTGCCTGCTCCATGCTGCCACAATGGAAGATCAGACTTTTGATTTGGCCACGGCGACGTTGCCAGCGTCGTTGGCGTTTGAACAGCATGAAGGAATGCTTGGTAAGGACGGTATAGTACCGTTTGTGTAGCCCATAACGACGAAACGGCTCTTTTATTAGTCCGCTTTTCCAGTTATAAATTGCAGTTTCGAAACAATTTTCCCAAAGATTTTTTTTCCAGATTTTTTCTTTCTCGAACACTTTTTGTCCAAACGCGTCATCAAGCCTTTACTCGGCAGTTTTTTACCCAAAAATAAGGTTTGTAATATGAGTTAATTTTAGCCATTTGCTGCTTGAGAATTTTCGTTTGTTTTGAATTATTGATATGTAATTTTCCGTAAAGATTTCATATTAATAGATTTCAAACGTAAGGGTACTTTTTTTTTAATTTAAATTTTGTGTTCTTACTGATTAGGATTTTTTTTAGTAAGAATTCCTTTCTCGAAAACATTCTTCAAGAAGTAGTGTTTTTGAAAAAAATAATTTTGAACAACTTTTTTGCGAGATTTTTTTTCCTTTATTTTCCTCATTCTTTCCCAGAAAAGGGTGTATTCACCCGGGTACACATTCCCATCAGCACCTCCTTCGGCCCCTTGATGGGCCCGCTGTACGAAGAACCCGATCAGGAGTGTCGTTTTGCCATTCCCACGGAAGACGGGGGCCGGTATTATCACTTGGCGGATGACAAATACTGCAACTGGATGAAGTATGTCCGCTTGGCGGAAACGGAAGTGGAGCATAATCTGATGGCGTGTCTGCGGGAGGATTCCATTTACTTTATCAGTGTTAGAGCGATTTCCGCCAAAGAGGAGCTGAGGGTGTGGTATTCCAAGAAGTACGCCAAAATTATGCAGAAACCACTGACACCGGTGCCGCTTTATACAACCGCCGAAGGTAAGCAAACATATGCTTTCTAAGTAGATTTGTTTCAGTTGTCGATGCTTACGGAATTTGTTAGGCTTTAGGGTTGGTTTTGTAGCAATCTGCATCCTTATTGAATATTATTAAGCTTTTGTTGTTTCTGCATGGATGTTGTAAAATATTTATGCATTATTATTATTGTCAAATTAATTTCCATATATCTGCATTTTTTTGGATATTATTTTTAGTTTTGGTTCTCTCAGCCGTTTTGTTAGATTAATGCTTCTTAACTGCGCATGTACGTATATTGCGTCAATTTGTGTGCCTTACTTCGTCCGTTGTTGTGCTTGAGTAAAGTACTAGTAATTGTGGTTTTTAAAAATTTTTGACCCTGTTAATTTGTTGGCATGTCTCACAGATGATATTCTGTAGGCGTATTTTTCGTTGCTCAGGATCAATTTTCGTATTTGATCCGTTGGGATTTTTGCAGGAGTCTTCGTTACAGTGGCAGAAATCGAGGAAGACGGACAGTCACAAATCGAATCAACGGAGATCACCGAGGTGCCACATACTGAAACGGAAGCAGTTCCGGCAGCTATTAACGATATGGAGGTGAACGTTTTGGATTATTTCCTGCAGAGACCAGCGGAGCAAACCATAACTGGTAAGAATCCCATTGATCACAACGATGATTTTATTCATAATGAAGATAAACCGTTTGCGCTCGTTGAGATTTCGAACACAAAGTTCCGTGTTACATTACGTTGCGCGAATTTTCAACTGCTTAGATAAGAAAAATTGGGAAAGTAACGAGTTTCACGGGATAAAGCCGAAGTCCAGTATTTTCTTGTTTTGCTTTAATTCAGGATGATTAAATGCTTGTGAATCTGTTTAGAATCCATTGTACAAGAGCCGGTCAAGGAATCCGTCCCGGAAGTGGAAACACCTCCGAAACAATCCATCCGCACATCAACTCGACTGCGTAACAAGCGTGCTTCAATTGCCGGTCAAGAGGATGTCGCTACAGGTTAGTTAAATCAGACTTGTGCATTTCCGGCGCCAACAGAATATCCATGGTCCGGTTTCGTTCACAGCGTCCGTTCCTGTCGAAACTGAATCTTTGGCTGTTCAGTCACCTCCCCCTAAACGTGCCCGAACGACCTCTGTCACGGACACCGAAGAAAAGGAGGCGAGTGAAAAGGACACGGCTGTGACTCCAGAAGAAAGTAAGAGCTTTAACATATTTTTGGTTTTGGACAATGGATAGTTGTTAGCAACTGGTGATGATTAGAAATGTGAAAAAAATGCGTGAAATTTTAAAACTATGATTTTTCTCCATAAACAAGGATGAAATTGTTTCGTTTTATGAATGTAGTATTGAAACAACGACAGCTTGCTGATATTAGACAAGAGAAAGATAAAAAGTCTTAAGTCTCCTGACAAATACTTGTGTTTTGTAGTCACTGCAGAAGTGATCACTCCTCCCCAGCCAACTCGAAAAGCAGTATCAATCGTGAGGAGACCAACCAAAAGAACCTCGGCTGACGTTGACGAAGAGTTTGAATACACTCCATCGAAACTGGTTAAAATTGAACGCGTCAGTAAGCGTATGAGCGAGTACCGTGCCAGCTTGCGCCGGCATCCAGAAACCGATGAAACGTCTTCCAAACGAAAAGTAAAGCGCTGTCGCGGCAAGAAACTCCACCCACCGGCTCTGGATTACCCGTACGCCTGCGCCGAATGCGCCATTCATTTCAAAACTCAGGTTGGGACGGATTTTTCTCGGATTTGTATATAATTTTTAGTATCACCTAGATTTCTTTCGGTAACTGTGGATTCTTTTAAAATAAGTATTTGTGTGGTTTGTTTTCGTGAATATCTGTTGCGAACGTTTTCTGTGAATTGTTTCCAGATTTTTTCAAACTTTGCAGGTTGATAACAAACTTAATAACATATGATTGGATGTTTCGAAATTCTCAGTATAGTTATAAATAAGTATCCATAAATATCAGTATAATTATAAATTCTCCTTTATAAATTCTAATTTATAAAATTAATTTATAAATTCTCATTTATAAGATTCTCATTTATAAATTCTCTTTTATTATTTTAAAATTCGTAAATTTTTAAAATTTATTATTTACAGGATCTGCTGGATCTCCACCACCTGATACACGTAGCTCCAGAGGAAGTGAAGGACGAAATGCGCGTCTGTCCGCAGTGCAGTTACTCGCGAAAAGACGTCAAAATCATGTCGCAGCATGCCGATTCCCATGGGAAGACAGCGAAGCAGCTGGATGCCATGTGGCAAGAATGCCCGTACTGTAGTGAGTTCTGGGTGCGGCTACGGGATCATGTCAAGCTGAAGCATCCGGAGGAGTATGAAGCGGAGATGAAGAATGCGCCCGAGAGTCAGTTTGAGTTTGGGTGTGAGCTGTGTAGTAAGCGGTTCGCCACGGAACTCGGACTGCAACAACATCAACGGGTAAGTGAGGTGCTGAATAGAAATGGAATATGAACAGTTTTCGGTTATGCCCAGTAGAATCGAGTATGTCTTCCGATTGTGAATCACACAAGTCAGTTACTGACTGAACCATGTGGTAGTCACATTATATTTATTATGTGGTTTTACGTGCAGGTTTTGTTTACACGGTTTAATAGCTGTTGTTCCCGGTCTGCATGATTTTTAATTGTTTATGGAATTTATTTACCGACTGATTTTCGCTGTTTTTCTTTCGGGATTCCGGGATTTTTTCTTCCTGCTACCTTACTGTAGTTTTCGCATGTTAGGTACTGGAACGTTTTGAGTAGTCTTCTTCAGTAAAATGGTGTAATATTGAAATTGCTTTTCTGTAAATAACTTCATGTTGCCGATCGTATCTCATAATCATTTTGTGTATATTGTTTGTGGTTACATCTTGTCCTGTAATTTTGCAAGAAACGTTTCCATAATATTATTACGCAAGCGCCAAAACAGAAAAAATAAAAAACGCATTTTTTTTCATTCAGCTTGAAAGTGATAATGAATTTTAAACAGTATGTATCTTGCTGTGAAATTATGAATCTGCTTTGGTTCGACCTCACAAAAGCCCGCGTGCTACGAAGCTGTCACATTTATCTGGTCACTGTACAATTGCACGGTGGCAGTTGGAAGTTTCACTCCGAACTTTTGCCGAAACTTGATGTCTTTCAGCCGCTGTTAATGCAATTTGTAGGATAGAAAATCAAATTTTTACATGTAAAAAATGTTTTGAGAATTGCAAAAGCTTTAAGAACATGAGAGTATCACGGAAGTTCAGAGCTAGAGTGACCAAGTACAGCGATACGATATAACACCTCGTCTATGATTCTGTTTTATGTAGACATGAATATAGACATTTATCTAGACAGTTTTATATAGACATTTATTTATTTATCTGAGTTTGTTTGTATATTTGTTGTTTTTTTCCATAGGCCCATTCTGGATACAAACCAGTCTACCGTTGCATAATCTGCCAGCATACCTGCAAAAATGCCAATGATCTTCATTCGCACGTCAACACCCACTTGGTGGATGAGTGTTTCACGTGTGCCCAGTGCGAGAAAAAGTATCCCCGCTACCGTGCCCTGACCAAACACATGTCCGAGTACCATGATCCCAATAAGGAAGCGGCGTGCGAGTACTGCGGCAAGATGTTTCGGAATAAAACCATGCTGACACAGCACCTCAAAAGCCATTCGTCGGTCATGGGATACGGATGCGAGACGTGCGGGAAGCAGTTTAAACTGAAATCTCATTTGAATAATCATATTGGGTAAGTTTTGGGGGAAAGTTTTCGGATGTTGCATTATGAAAGCAAATTTAATGTAGAACGACTGAATGCAGTTTTAACATGGAATGAATCGTTATGTATCCATTAAAAGATCACTTTAACAATTTTCTGAAGAATTTTTTTAAATGCGGCAGAAATTTCATTAACTGGAATAGTATTTTGTTGATTTTTTTCGAGCAGTATTTTATTTTTTTCTAATTCTTGCATTGATTTTTTAAGCGTTCTGACTTTTTTTGAGTTTTTTCATGGTTAACATGTGTCGGTGACCGTTTTCCCAGTTTATGGGAGCATTATTTGCAGTAAATAACTGCTTTCGATTATTATTTTAGGTACGCTCATCTGAAACAGAAACATTAATTTTTTAAGCGTTCTGAATTTTTCGTAAATTTTTTCATGTTTATCATGTGTCCGTGAACGTTTTCCTAATTTATGCGACGATAATTTGCAATAAAAATCTAATAAATAACTGTTTAAATTGTTATTTTAGGTGGGTACACCTGAAGAATAAAGTGGACAAGAGGAAGCAGTTGCGGGAAGAGGGACGGGCGGATGAGATGAAAAAGGATTATTTGGGACCGAGAAGAAGAATGGAGTTTGAGCAGTTCCCCTACAAATGCTTGGAGTGTACGTTGGGCTATTTAAAACGTGGCATGCTGGTTAATCATGTGCTGTCACATCATCCGGATATTCCGCTTGAAAGTATACCCGCTTGATGTTATATTTTAGCGATTTCTTATTTTTTTTAGTAGTATTTGTTTGCATGATTTTCTCTGCAAGGATTGGGCTTTATTTTTGTGTGAGCATGCTTTGTGGATGCCGGAAAGAAAAGGAAAAGTATTTACTCTATCGTTTGCTGGTTTTATTCAGAAATTAAAAAAATCATTTAAAAAATATCAGAGTATACAGAAAATCGACTCGCATTGACTTCCGTCAAAAGATGTTAATCCGGAGTAGCTATAGCGTACAGTTAGGTTGTTTCGTTAAATATCACGACGGTGTTTTTGCGGGATGAAGTGGATTGTTCACTGTCTTAACTGTGAAGTATGTCGCCTTGGTGTTACGTAAACGGTATGACTTATGCTTGCAAGCAGCAAGAACGAAATCTGTAATAGTTTCTATGTACAAGTGTTGGGTCGCGCTAGCGCGCAACCCATTCGTGTTTGAAATGTTCGAATTTCTGGAATTTTGACTGGCGAT
>JAQGAU010000184.1:0-35646 GCA_034698045.1 Paramacrobiotus richtersi
TTTGCTGTAAATGTCTGTACAACTGGTTGATTTATAAATCGGTGTGACACTTGGAAATTGCAAACGCTCATGGTCTAATATATACAGTACACAGTACATATTATGAATGTTTGAAAATTTCTTCGCAAACATAGACATTTTGCTCCAGGCCGTTTTAACAACTTTTTTCTTAGGAAGCAGTCTTGTCTTCTTGGTCAGGAAATCCTTTTGCCAATCTGCAAAACCCGTAACTAATTAAATAATCCGTTGGTATGTGGCAGACGGATGTGTCAAAGTGTCAATCAAATATTGCACATTAAAGTTTTGCAATGGACTGAAAAAGTCAGTCAAGTCCGACCCAAATCGTGTTCTCATTTCCTAAATCCAGTCCAAACCCAAACCTGATCCACCCAATCCGTCCAATCCAGTCCAAAAATATTTTTCCTAATCCAAATCCAGTCCATTCCAATCCAAATTTTTTTTCCAATTTTCTTGAATATTCATTGGCCCATTAAAGAATGACAGGCTTTTTTAACTAAAATTTGACTGTCAAAATGTGCAACTTGCTGTAATTATGTAGCCCTGATCAAGGGTTTGAGGACCATACAAACATACTGACCTATTCACCGACATGACCATCCGTTTAAAAAGCAAACATCTTCGCCTGATGTATTAACTAGTAAGTAAGCTTAAATTAAAGTGGAAGTCAAGCAAGTACTCCCGGCAGGGTCTAAAACCTGGCCCTGGCCTTGGCCGGTGGCCTAGGCCTTTGGCCCAGGCCGCAGAAAATCTGGGCAGGCCGCCGGCTAAAATCTGGCTACGGCCTCTTTAAAATCTGGCCTTACAGAAAGTGCACTCCACCTAACTCCAACTCACTCGATATTAAACGAGAATGGTACGAACTTTTCCTACTATGTAAAGCTGAATGAATGTACACTATAAGTTACCGCGCAGCGATGTTGCGCTTCTTCATACTGAAACGCTAGCTAAAGATTTCCGTAATGGGGCTAAATCCAGCACGCTACTCCCGATGTCATACGTACAAGGTGTTCCGTAATGTGCCATTTACCTTGAAAATTGGCGTTGCCATGCATATCAATTAATGAGTATCTCACAACTGTCAGCATTAGCCCAGTGCCCAATACGTACTTAACATTTTTTTGACTGCTTCCGGTAATGTATTATCGCGAAAAAAAGTGATATAATGATTTATAATGAAACAAGCACAATAGACAAAAGAACACTCTGCTTACTAGCATCGAAGATTCTGTGGAAGCCTTGATTTGTTTTGATAATTATCCTCGTAGTGTGCTGTATGTTTCCCCATAATAAATCACGATCATACTAGGTATGCCTTGGCACAGGCTTAGCCAGAAACCGCTCGTAGTTTTTCCAGACAGGAGGAGTAAAAAGCTAACAAGCTAACGTACACATCTATTAAGACATAATAAAAATTATGTTATACTGTGAAACCGCTTTCAATGCTGCGTACGCTGCATTATCAGACCACACAGTAGGAAGCCATGAACATCGGACATAACGGCTGAATGCTGTTTATTTCGAATGCATGTACTGCCCGCCATAATCACATAATGCTGCAGATTGCAAAAAGATCAGTAGCAAAGTGCATTAGTTATTCTCGCTATGGGAATGCACGTTTTTTTACACTGAACGAGCATTTATCGTACTGATTCAGTGGCAGTAAAGCGTGCAAATTCCATAAAATTTCGACAGCTGTGATAGATAACGAACCCTGTATTGACGTTTTTCTGCCATGCAATATTTGATCCGAGTTCCTCTTTCCAGACTATCCCATAATCCCATTTAGTCAGAAGACTCAAAACTTACGTGTCAACTATTAGACACATGGCGTACAAGGCGAGCATAGAGTCACAATCCCACGTATCAGGGCAATGACGTTATCACGGCAGTCTGTCCCGAAGAATTTGCTTTTGTTTGGTCGATATGAGGAGGACGATTTCTAGCGTTGAATTAAGCAAGATTTTTGGTAGGGACCGTGCGATGCCAGTGATAAGACGAACAGAAAGATACTCTTTAAACTGTTGTGAGTTCCTCTGACAATTAGCAACCCAATAAATACATTTCAAATAAGTTTATACGTTAATTTCAATAAATGGAAATCGAGATATGTTAAAACTAGAATTATGTTAGGAGATACGTTTGGGAATATGTGGCAGCGGTTACTGTGTACTGGCTGGTGTTACCCTTTGCTACGCGTATTACAACTTAGTTTTTGCTGATCAGTTAAATACTCGAACGCCGTTTGACATGGGTGCATTATAGGGCGGCCTCTGCCAATATAGCAAAGGTCAAGCCAGTTTCAACAAACTGTACATATGTATGGCGTAAGTCAGCATGCAGCGGCAACCCAGAAGCCAGTACAGAGAGTGTACTCTGTTACGAGACAGGGCATCGTAAGCGCGCTGCTACTGGTATGTGCAATCAGATTTAGTGGGATAAGTTCCAATCATCCTCGGTATTGTAGCAGGAGTTGTTGGGGTGATGTTTCTGTAAGGCCAGATTTTAATGAGGCCATAGCCAGATTAAGTCGGCGGCCTGCCCAGATTTTCTGAGGCCTGGGCCAAAGGCCTAGGCCACCGGCCAAGGCCAGGGCCAGGTTTTAGACCCTGCCAGTACTCCCAGATGACAAACCTGATAATTATGTTTTTTGGCTAGTTAACTGCAGTGACAATTGGGATTGTGTTTGACGAGGTGTATATTTCACTTCGGCTGTAACTGTAGCATTTTATTATAACTGGGTGGGCGGCCTTTTTTAAGGAGGAAATTTGTTTTAGTGCCATTAACATTGCCCAGTGCATTTATTAGACTAACAATTGTGGAAACTATGGACCAGTTTCCGCAACCAATCCAGTCCATTTGTGCCAAACTGGAATCCAAATCCAATCCAAAACCATAATTTTTTTTCTTAAATCCGTCCAATCCACTCCATATTCTGGTATGGATTGGACTAGACTGGATTCTCCAGTCCATTGCAGAACTCTATTGCACATGACTTGCAGGCACATGGATTTTTCAAAGTGCTGACAAGAAAACGACTCACGGAATAATCATATAAATTGTTCGTTCCAGAATATGTGCCATGCATCATGTATGCGATGATCGGCATCATTTATTGCCCGGGACTCTTATTATTTGCAGTGACGCATTAAGAGCATTATTTTCCAAATTTTGATAAGGTTTTACTAACCAAAATTCGGTAAGGTAAGATAAGGTTCCAAGTTGCGCAGATATCAAAAGTGTGCAAAAGCAATTAATATTTCGCATTGTGTTCGATAACCAGATAAAGTATGATGGAGACTATCGAACAAAAATGTTCGAATCTTGTTTTGTACTGTACAGATATTTCTTACCTTCAGGATAAGCATTCAGATACTTGTTGCAGTCAGTTGTATTGCACAGGCAGATCCAGTCACCTGATCCAAATCCTCCAATGAGACAAAGAGGCATGCTAATGCGTTTGTCAGGTTTATCAAGAGTGTAGTCACCGCATCCGGTAAACCGGAACTCCTCTGTCGCAAGCAAGCATACCACAGTAAATACAGGCATTTCGACAGGGAAACGGCAGCAAAAATGTGGTTTTCAGATTAAGGCATTTGTGAGCTAGCTTACTACTCAAAGTAAAAGATGCACCGCAAAATGGCTCAACCCCAAAGCTGAAGCAAATAGTCGTGTTTCCACAGTTGGGGACACCGTCGCACTCTTCGCAAATCAGTGAGTAAGCCGGCGAAGCTGCAAAAAAGAATCAGACTAGACTGAAAAACTATTTAAAAGAAATGTGCGCGTTTTACGAAGAAATTAGGCACAACAGGATGGATGAGAGTGTTCCAGGGCTTTGCTTTCGATAACCGACATTTAAATGTCAATAAGTCGTCCATGATAAACAAATTATTTGCTGCTTCCTGTCTGTGTGCCATCGGTTATACAACGCCTCTTTATTTCCAGCTTACCCAGAAGAAACAAAATCAAGAGACTGACTTGGGCTGCAACTATATCAGACATCTCTGCGATATGTGACGATAGCACTGCAGTAAAAAATTTTTGTTAACAGCTTGGAATATTCTGCAGAAAAAAGGTACGTGTACATGCTAACTCAAGAGTAACTTTAACCTTATATGCAGCAGCGCAGACTTGGCAGGCTTACAGATCTTAGCCATACTAACGGGACAACGTTTTGACGAATAGACCTTTCCGCAGCTGAATTACCGGTTCAAAACGGGCAATTATATCATTTCTATGACAAAACGCAACCGGTTCCGCCACCACGGAATATGGGTCTATTCGCGTGTCGGTCCCTTTAACAAGAAATCTCCAATAAGCAGGAATACTCGTGCATATACAACAGACGTCTGCAGCACCATTTCCTTCTAAAACAGGTATAAAACCCCGCAGGGAAAGAGACTGATTACTTGTACGAACGGATTAAACTGATTTAGTGCTGCCACACGCGTCTGTCTAGTTCCGCATTTATTGCAGAAAAACAAGTAATGCTAGGTCTATACTTATGTTGTAACTCGAAATGTTGTAGCAATGTTGAGCGATGACCTGGGAAATACCACAAACGCAGGAAATGTTGTACAAATAATGTTGTAGTAACGTTGTTGTAATTGTCCAAGTTTCGGCAACAGTAGCGTCCATACTTCTAATTTAATTCCATAATTACTCTATTTCCGATTTAAATCCACAATTTTGCAAGCTCATTGCTCATTGGTCAACTTGCTGCGATTGTTGTAAAAAGGAAGAGAAGCCCCTCCCTTCTACAACATCGAAATACAACAAATTTTGGAAGTTTCAACATTTTTTCCCACAACATCGCGCGTCCATACTTCTGCTATTTACAACAAAAATCATGCAACGTTGTCGTGCGCGTCTATACTCAATAACAACAATTTTGTTGAAAATGTGTTGTAATTGAGATACAACATAAGTATAGACCTGGCATAAGGTACAATGATTAAGGTTTCCCCAGACATTGCTTCTCTTGCTTTTCCTGCCTCTGCTTAAGGACGGATGGTACAAACCTACACTCACTGCAGTAATTGTATCGGCGCGCGGTGCACGCATTTTTACTTCGGAAGAGTATATGTTAATTTACTTTGCACATGGTTGAACTACGTCTTTGGAATGTGTTAAAACTAGTAACAGTTTTAAACAAACTTGTGAGCTCCGAAAGGTCAACATTTTAAAAAGTTATCAAAAAATAGAAAGCTATTTTTCTAAAATCAGATGAGCATGGCATAATGTTAGCATTGTTGGTATCTGTAATTTGGCGAGAGATTTTAGCGAAAACTTTCATAATACGTATGAAAGCTTTTTTTTTGTATACCCGAAGCCACAATACCGCTTACAGAATCAGTCGGAAAAGTAAGATGAGAAAACCGCTCCACCAATTGTTCGTAACCAATTTCTGCGTATTACAAACATTTTTTGGAAATTTTTTCAGATGGCTTAGTACTTGTTGATGATTTTTTAAGTTGGAACTTAGCTTTGTTGGGGAATGCCGACTGAAGTTAAGTGATCAGAGAAGGATTCTACACACAGCGCAGAACGGCGATAGTGGCCCACTGTACCGGGGCACTGAGAAACGCGCGAAGTGGACACAGGACAGGCAGCGCCTTTTGTCCATTTACGATGTTTACTCCGCGCCTTTTGTCTCTCACAGCGCAATAGATCAGGACACAATCCATTCAGCTAGGCTAGACTTTGCGCCCGCTGCAGCAGGGTGAAAGTAAGAGCATGGGAATTGTTACTAGCCGGGCCGGTCGTCAGGAGGAAGCAAATGGTGCTATTGTTGTTGTGAGTTTTTCGATTCACCGGACTCAGCAAACAATTGTGTGGAATGAGATACGTGTAGAGAAAGAGCTGCACTACTTGATAAAGCCGTTTTCGAAAACGGTCCCATGCACGACGGTGACTGTACCACGTGTTCTTAATTTATTCTTCGACTGCATTGCACGGAAATAATTGGTCAGCTATACCAAAAGTGAACAAATTAAGTCACGTCTTCACTAGGTTTGTCACTACCTGCATTCAGTTACCTGCACTCGACTCCATACAGTTAAATGCGAAGGCGTATCCGAGGCGCTTGTACCACTTTTTCGCAAGGCATGATGAAAACTTCGGCGTCGGACACAACCACGAGCATACGAATTACCAAACGTACTTCCAAGTACAGAGTTAGTCGTGCAAAAAGGACTGATTAAAAGTTTCGATAAAAATGGCCTGGGGTAAAATTAAAAATTCTACCTCAGTCGTGGGCTTTTAAGAACTTTTTTCTTCGGAAGTAATCATTCCTTCTTGTACAGGAAAATGTATTGGCATTCTGAAAAGCTCGTGTCTAATTAAACAGTCGGTTGTCATAACTCATAAGGCAAGTGGGTGAGCCCAACTATCAATCAAATTTTACTCAATGTTACGTAGCCAATATGGCTTGCAGGTGTAGATATCCTGCCAGGTACGGGAAGGAAAAGAAACAACGGTGCCGTCATGTAACTGTCCGTTTCAGTTGATATTTTTCATCGTGTATGCAACAGCCGGCATCATTTATTGCTCTGTGCTTCTTATTACTTAGGTTGCCGCATTTAAAGCAACAGATTCCAAAATTTGGCAAAGTTTTACTAACTGCAGATCGCGCAGATGTCAAAAGTACGCAAAAACATGAATGATTTCGTACCGTTGTCTATAACCTTGTATATAAAGTACGGACGGTCGCGGTCACGGACGGTTGGTGCTCAAAGCTTGTTTTTTTGCTGTGTTTCTGGCTCCCAGGATAAGTACATGGTCAAATCATTGTTGCAGACGGGGTGTATCGCAAAAACAACCCCTGTCACCTCCAAGTTTCTTAACGAGGCAGAGCGGCATGCTAACGCGTTTGTCTGGTTTATCACATTGGCAGATGCCCCCGCATCCGCTAGACCGGAATACCTCTGCAATCCAAATGAAACAACTAGCAAGAAAAGACAGCGAAGTACAGACAAATGTGGCATTGTGCGTTAATATGTTTTGTAGCTTGCTATTGAAAGTAAAAGTTACACCGCAAAATCGCACATCCCCATTGCAGATGGTCGTGTTCCCGCAGTTGGGAACTCCGTCGCAGTTTTGAAATTTCGCAAATTTGTGAGTGAGCAGGTAATACTGCAGAAGATAACAATTTCACTGCTTGAAAGTTGCATAGAAAGCAGTGAATCAAATCTGGTGAAACATGGAGACCTAAACTTTTTGTAACTGGCAACGTTAGTAAATGGCCAATTGTGAAAAAAGTATTTAGCTGGCTTACTTGTTTTTTAAATGGCATAAACACACATTTTACAGCTTACCTAGAGCAAACACAATCACGAGACCCACGCGGACTGTGACCATACCAAGTAGCATTTCTGGGATAGGTCGACGGGAGCAGCGCAGTAAACAATGCGATTTTAACAGCTATAGTTATTCTGCAGAAGAAAAAAATGTTCCTGTACGAACTAATTTAAACGGGACATTCATCACCGGGTGTTACTAACACATGGACACGGACGGATGCTGGATGGATGCCGGATGGACGCCGGATGGACGCCGGATAAATGGATACTGGATGGACGGATTCTGGATGGATGCCGGATGGACGGATACCTGATGGACACTGGACGGATGCTGAAAGAATAAAGGTCAGAATTTGAAAGTCAGCAGACAGCAGGGACGTGCATTCGCTGGTAAATTTGGAATTTTCATTTCTTGTTTCTACAATGCACTTAATTAATGCGTGGTCGGTCGCGTGAGTGCAGATACCCAAGGAAATATACTCGTACCGGGTGGCGCGCTTAAAATTTCCCTGGTGTGTTATTTGGGATCTCTTGTTTTAAAAAACAATTCATCTTCTCCAAAACAAGTCAGGCCAAGCTCGAGAAGAGCACTGCATATTCAGCCCGTTGCTAGTATGACTCTACAAGCTGACATTTCCCCATGTCCATAAGTCTAAAACGGGAATCGCTCATGCCACAAACTTGCTCGTTCAAGCTCGCTCTTTTGCGCTCGTTAATCAGAGCGTCGAATCGTAATAACATGCAAGAAAATCTATAACCCGATAATAGATCAGAATTCACCCTGATCCTTCTACATGTTTTCGTTAAGTTTATGAAACTTAATTGGGAACAAATTCCAGAAATTGTTGACGTTCTTGCGCTGGTTGCGCCAGTAGTGCATAAAGACAACTGAACCATTTCCCGGAAGGCCTTGAACTGGTGTTATTTAGTATTTAAGATCGGATTCTTCAGATTTATCTGATGTCGAAAATCGGTGCGACGAACCTAACCCTAACCCTGACATTAAGGTTTACACGGAAACGGCAAGTCACCGGGCACTGGCTCTAACAGTATAGACTTTCTAAGCACAACAGAAATTAAAGAGAAATATATCAAAAAGTAGTATGGAAAATTCTCTTTTCGATGTTATGGCACTGGCAATTCTGCGCCGACCTACGGTCAAGTTCTAAACGAAAGACTGACAAAAAATTCTTGAAAGCTGTCCCGGGCCATTATATTTTCACGATAGTTTTACGGCAAAAATCTTTACAGATGACTAGCAAAAAATTTCATCGGCCTACTTGCACATATTCTAATCTGGGATGGTTAGGCTTTCGAAAACTTCATAAACGTAAGAAATCGGCTCATCGGTTCAAGAACTGTGCCATTTTCCCCATACAGAAATTGTAAGCGCGCCACCTGGTAAATGGTAAGCAAGCAGGTCAAGCGAGCCTTGTTTTAGTTGTTTCCAATCTGCTCAAATGACACATTATGTGAAGCTTCAGATCAGAAAACTGTGAAACGCATCTCGATGCGCGACTGGATAAATCTTTTTTGGTTAAGTGGTCTGTGTCTCTGAAAAAGAAGCACAGATAAAACTTATTCAGACGCGTCATATGCCCTTCACAGCATCCTCATCCGAAGCTTCAAACAATGTGTCACTGAAGCTCGATTGAGAAGTCGGAAACAACGCCTGTTTAACGTGTCCTCTTACGAGTATACATATTTCTTAAAACTGGGGATCTGTACTCACTCGACCGACCACGCATTAATTAGTGCGTTGTAGAAACAAGAAATGAAAATTCCAAGTTTACCAGCGAATGCACGTCCCTGCTGTCTGCTGACTTTCAGGTTCTGACATTTATTCTTTCAGCATAGTTTCATAAACTTAACGAAAACATGTAGAAGGATCAGGGTGAATTCTGATCTATTATCGGGTTATAGATTCTCTTGCATGTTATTACGATTCGACGCTCTGATTAACGAGCGCAAAAGAGCGAGCTTGAACGAGCAAGTTTGCGGCATGAGCGATTCCCGTTTTAGACTTATGGACACGGGAAAATGTCAGCTTGTAGAGTCATACTAGCAACGGGCTGAATATGCAGTGCTCTTCTCGAGCTTGGCCTGACTTGTTTTGGAGAAGATGAATTTTTTTTTAAAACAAGAGATCCCAAATAACATACCAAGGAAATTTTACGCGCGCCACCCGGTACGAGTATATTTCCTTGGGTATCTGCACTCACGCGACCGACCACGCATTAATTAAGTGCGTTGTAGAAACAGAAATGAAAATTCCAAGTTTACCAGCGAATGCACGTCCCCGCTGTCTGCTGACTTTCAGGTTCTGACCTTTATTCTTTCAGCATCCGTCCAGTGTCCCTCAGGTATCCGTCCATCCGGCACCCATCCAGCATCCGTCCGTGTCCATGTATTACTGCTACCCTTCATTGCCTTATAGGCAGCATGGTCTAAAACATGGGCATGGCCCTGCCCATTGGGCATGCTTGTTGGGCATGGTCACCGAAAATCTGGGTAGCCCAAAGTCCAAAACCTGGCCATCTCAGGATAATACTTGGCCATGGGCATCCAAAGTCTTCTAAGCATATTTCTAGCCATGCCAGCGAAGTGCACACTTGCCTTGCTGTTAGGAATGTTCGCGCAATGTTGAGGCAGTGCACAATGTACCAACTGACATGTCAAGTCTTGGGAAATTTAAGCTTCATTTGTACACAATAATTGTTAACAGTCGTGTCGGTTTCGTATCATTCAGTGGATCTTTCTGTAGTGGCACGAGTACGGCAAGATTAAAACAAATAAGTTTTTCTACAGGATTATACCGAATGACATCAACAAGTACAAAATGACGTTTCCAGTGTTCCACTTTTCGGGTAGATTTGTATCTTGCACAGATAAAATGGAAATTTGTGTTTTTATTGTAAAATTACGCATCGCTTGGCTGTAGACGTATACCAGTGATAAAAAAATGCAAATGTGTCTGCATGTAAAATACACAGATGCAGTTATATTTTACCATCGAACAATAACATGCGCTGTAAAGAAACCAAACGAACATGCAGTTCTGCGGGATAATGATAAACTGTCCGTACGGACTGGAAGCTAATTAGATTACTGACACGAGGACTGTACCATGAGCGGGATGTGCAATGCAGAGTATAGCTCCAAATAAAGTATCGAAACATGTTTTGAGTAATTTACTTATCAGCAGCAACATGACCAGTCCAACTACAACTAACTTTGCAGTTACACGGAAGAACGGTGCAGGTCAGAAAAGTACACTAATAAAGAAACTTGTTTCTGCTCACAGACTCAAGGTTAGGCAGAGCTACAGCAGGACAGCAGCTGACTAACGGCATGAAGACTTCGAAAAAACGAGTTCATGGCCGGCAGTTTTTCGCTCACCAAGATGATGGCGAAATCTCCCAAGCACGCGGGCACACTAGCCGAATACCTCGACTATCTGCACTTCCTGGCCATTAAACGCCAGGATTACTACGGCAGCACTGTGCTAGAATTCGACAACGACTTCCGCCGAATGGCCGCTTTCGAACAGAGGAGTCTCGACGATTCACAGTTCCGCGATTCCATTGGCGCTAAATACTTCCACGCTGGAAGTCTGTTCACGAACAGAAACCAACGCTCGACCAACATCAATAACCGCGCGCCGGCAAATCGTGGTGGTGCCGTCAACAATAACGGTGACATGCAAAACCAACAGATTTGTATCCGCTGGAACCTGAACAAGTGCCCACCGGGAGTCGGTTGCCGCTACCGTCACGTGTGCAATCATCCAGGATGCGGTGCCAACCACCGCTCGTCCGAAGTTCATCGAAATAATGCCAACTAGGTATCCGGGTCATTCTCCGCGAAGAATGCTCCCCCGAGCCGCTGTCTCTGCCCTGCCACACTCAGCAATTCCAGCAGCTTGACCTACCTGCACGGTCTGATTACGCCTTTCTGTTATCTGAAACAAAAGCTTGACTATCAGACCAGTTTCTCTGTCTCTCTATCGCCAGTCTAACACATCCTTGTTTTTCTAGGTTATCTCTCTGCGAACGTATTATGCTCTAACTTTTCAGTATAAATATATCCTGTTCTACACATTCATGTACTAAATAGTATGGAGGAAACGCATGTGTTTGATAACTCGTTTTATGATTTCGATAACGATTTAATGCAAAAGTCATCTCTGTCGCGAAAGTATTTTAACTGGGAACGGGAACTAACTCATGATGCTGATAGAAATTTTTTGCTTGATGGGATTAGATATGGTTTTAAAATCGTGCCTGAGCTGGTCAACATACCACCCGCAGACTGCGCAAATTACAATTCCGCACTTACACCAGAAGCAAAACCACAACTGGACAAACTCTTTGCACAAGAGCTTGAATCAGGATTAATTTCCGCACAAGCAGCAAAACCGCACAGAATTCATGCTATCGGCGCAGTGCCGAAAAAGGAGTCGCTTGCGTTTCGTCCAATAACGGACTGCAGCCGCCCGAAAATGAGCTCTCTGAATTCTTTCATGGATCCGGAACGCTTTTCCTTTGAATCTGTAAATTTCGCCATAAAACAGAGCACAAAAAACTGTTTTTACGCAGTGGTCGACATAAAAGCAGCCCACCGACATGTTCCCGTTTACCCCGCGCACAAACAATACCAAGGGTTCCGCTGGCAGTTTCCAGGCGAGCCGCCAAGATATTTTGTGGATAATTTTCTCTGTTTTGGTTTGGCCTGTGCCCCTTACATCTTTTTTAAAATCTCCTCAGCCGTAGCACACATGTTTCGGCGCAGAGGATACCGCTTTGTGGCCTACTTAGACGACTTCCTGATTATTGCCGACAGCGCCCGTGAATGCGCCGCTGCGCTAGAAAATTTTATCAGATTACTGACCACGCTTGGTTTTACGGTAAACTGGGACAAAGTTCAATGTCCAACGCAGCGCGTTACTTTCTTAGGGCTCTGGATTGACTCTGCCGAAGAGCGGGTGATACTTCCGGATGACAAGCTTCGAAAGCTAATAGCTATGTGTTCGCAATTTTCCGCGCGCCACAAAATAACCAAAAAAGAACTACAAAAACTAGTCGGCACGTTCAACTTCGTTTTGCGCGCAATCCACGGTGCGCGCACGTTTTCCCGCATTTTCATTGACGCTCTAACTCCACTGTCCGAGCCGCATCACCGCACGCGGTTAACCACCTTATTGCGCTCTGAACTGCAGTGGTGGACAACGATGTCCCCACATCTAAACGGCCTAGCACCAGCAGGTTTCGGCAGAATCCGTGCCCCAGTTCATGTTTTCACGGATTCGTCTCTATCGGGTTTTGGCGCTACCTTGGAGCATCGTTTCCTAGCCGGTAGCTGGCAAAACAGCCCGTCACCGGCTGCTTGCAGGAGGTTTTGGCTCAGCACGCCCGCTCTACATCCATCTTTGGCCAACAACATCAATTTTCTTGAACTCGTCGCAGTGTGCTTGGCGATTGCAGTCTGGGCCCCGAAATTTGCTGGAAAGTTTGTAGTCATCCACTCAGACAACACACAAACTGTGTCCTTCCTGCTGCGCGGCTCTACAAAAAACCTCGACGCTCTCCTGTGGCTGAAACTAATATTTTATCTGAGCTGCCAGTACGATTTCCACATCACCGCAGAGCACATACCGGGCGAACAAAACACTATGGCAGACGCCCTCAGTCGTTTGACCGACAACCAGAAATACCAGTCCACACTTGCCACAGAAACACGATTCAACAGCACACCTAAACTGTCTTCCCATTGTACTTCCAGGTACCCGACGGCAGACTCTCAGGCGGACATTAAGATCTTTGTGGAAGAACTCGCTCGCTCCACTACACTTCGAACACGCCGCTACCAGTGGAACCGTTTCCAGAGTTTCTGCAAAAGTAACAGGCTGGTGTCGCTTCCGGCAACTGGCGCGACGGTGGCACTGTACATAGCTGACCTTTCACGCACTTTGGAATTTTTGTCAGTGCAAAACTACGTCTCATCGCTCCAATCACTGCACAATTTTCACGGATTGGAAGGGCCAAATCTGCAGGATTTCCAGATCACACGAGCACTAGCGGGGCTTCGACGACAAAGGCATGAATTTCCTAACGCACGTCTTCCCATCACGATACCGATACTGATTGCCATTCATCAACATCTGCATGTGGTCAAGCGTGAAAAACGCAAAGCTTTCTGGGCCGCTTGCCTGATCGCTTTTTTCTCCCTGCTCCGACGCAGCAATCTTTTTAAAAACGGGCGCGACCACGCAGGATTAACAATCTCGGACGTCACCAGAAACAGCGGGGCTCTTACAATTACAGCAGTCACTTTGAAAACCAACCGCTACTTGCCGACAACTTTAACAATTACGCTACCAAGCCTGCCAAACTCACAGTTGTGTGCGCTGACTGCTTTCAAAGAACTGAAGAAATCTCTCAAAAAAGCACCGTCGACCAATCCCCTCTTCTCCTACACCAAAATAAAAGTCAGCTCCGATCTCTGTCGCCAACGGACTTCACATCCAGTTTACACGCTGTACTGGTTGCTTCTGGCCGACAATCCTCACGCTTCTCTCGTCATTCATTTCGGCGGAGAGGAGCAACGTTCGCCGCCGAAGCAGGAGTAAGCCAAGAAGAAATCAAGGCGCAAGGTCACTGGCGCAGCAACTGCTTCGAACGATACATTTCCCGTACACGCACCTTACGTGAGAAATTCGCCACAAACATCGCCGCTGCTCTTTTGGGTCCCCTTGGCTGATTTTGGGGCACTGCGTGCCAGGCTGCAGCGTTTCTTCTGGTGCCATTGGGCGCCCAGGGAATGAAGACCCTATCCCCCACATGGGATAATCGTTTGGGTTCATTACTGTAGCACGTAGGTTATACAAAAGGTAATATTAGCACCTGGAAAGCAGTTGGGCCCCTTAGGGCAATAATTGTACAGCAAACGCACGCTAGTACGCTATGCACACGGCATCTATAAGCCATGTAAGCAGACGGCAATCAATGGCCGGCTACACTTGTTTTCGACCAGGAAAGTTGGCTGGTTTCATTGCTCTCAGTGACCGCGATAGTAATCGTGCTTAAGATCCATTTTATTCAAAAGGATTAATTCTTCGACACACAACACAACCAGCGTTCGGCACTAAGAGAATAAACTGATGCCAGGAAGCGTTATGTTAATGCGCGCTTCCATTACCGTATAGCACGATACGCATATAACCAGTCTCTCCAACAAAATCACCGAATTCCGAGCAACGAAGAGCCCGCAGTGCTTCCTCTTGAAATTCCTGCGAAAGATCCAGAGCTTGTTCACCACAAATTTGGCCAATGATGTTTCGGTTGGGACTGATAACGACGCGCATGGTCCACTGCAAATACCTTGATATACGAAGCGCAATCAGGGAATAGTTGTTTTCAAGCACAGAGACAGTGTATTACCGGCAAGCAAACTTGCGGCCATAGGGAATAAAGCAAGCAATCCTCGGATTTTCCTCATTCTCGGCGAGTTCTACAACAGCATGGCTGTTACCACCGACAGAAGCCTGGCGAAAAACTTTGTTATGGTAGTCAGCCAAGGTAGTCAGGTAGTCCACTGCTTACTACTTTTGCATAGCTCAGTCACCGCCCAGAAAATGTCCGGTGTGAAATGTTGTAGTCCCGAAAACGCGCGGGACCGTCGGGACTGACACTCTTCAGTCGCGTTTGAGCAACGATCAGCAACTCTCGCTACAGCCTGTGCCGTTTTGTTTAGGTTGCTGCAAAACAGAACAGTTACAAATGTGCCGGTGTTTACATGATGCGCGTGTTTACAGTGTTGACAATTTAGTCAGTCATAGCATGTAAAAGTTAACGCCCGTATGTTATACATAACAGCGATTAAAAATCCATACAGCAAAGTAGTCCTGCATGGGCAATCCCGCTTTGCTGCGCACATTTTCAAACTAAAACGTTATCTGTATTTATAAAGAAGTGGGTTACTGATTAATTAAATGTATGCTATTAGATTGATCATTATACTAAACATCTTGATATCGATATAAAAATGACTGCAACCAAAATATTGGAATAAATTTTTATGCAATCAATAACCCACTTCATTAAAAATGCAAGTATCGTTTAAAATACTCACAGCAAACAAGACTGCTAGCGACACAATGGAGCATATAATTTTTCAACAATTTTCCCGAAAGTAATAACAACTTGAAAACGGGATGTGAAAAACAGATGCACGTCACAAGGAATATAAATAAGCAGACGCTTCGGATTCCTGAGTCTGGAGTCAACATGTTCAAGGTCTTCCAGCAACGGTACATGTTCAAGGTCTTCCTGTAACGGTCAACATATAGAAAAATCCGATTTCAGAATTCTGGAGAAATAAAGATTTCGTGCAGGAGCACACTGCACATTGAATAACTCGGGCCGTTATATGCTTGAAGTTTGGACTTGTCAGATTCACGACTAACATCGAATGCCAACGGCAACTGCAGTTAATACTGTGTTGTACATACCGGTGGATCCGAGTGCAAACTTATTGTACCACAAGAATAACTCAGAAAGGAATTGTTTGTCGGTCTTGCTACTTAAGCTTCCAAATCGAGCAACGCGGAAGTTAGAAGTCGAGCAATTAATTGATACGCTAGTAACGCTACTACTTTTACGTTGGGAAAACAGCGATTTCATCTTCCGCTAATCGACAGTGGGCTGCTCTGTTCAACGCGTGACTGTTAGCGGGCTTGAGTAGAACAGATAAAACGTCGACTTTGAATTTACGTTGGTTTAACGCTTTCCTGCTGTAATGCCATTTAACTGCGGTTTTGCATTAGGGAAACGTACGGTTAATGGATTACTGCGTTCGTACCAGTGTTGTTTTTACGGTAAAACTATCGATGTGCCACCCCCTGCATCTGCACGAATGCACCAATGCTCCCAATATATGTCTACATATGCGTACCCCCTTGTCGGCGCTGTTGTCTGTGTGAGCCTATGTGTACCCACTTGTCGGCACTGTCCTGGCAGTCGGCTATGTGGGCCTATGTGTACGCCCTTGTCGGCACTGTCCTGGCTGTCGGCCATATGTGTTAGCAGGCACCACGTTATATGTTGTTCACGTGACAACAATGTCATGACCGTATGCAGCCGTACACAGAATCACAGTCATTCGTGTATCATAAATTGTATCATATTAAAATACATTGTACATAAATACAGAAGTGCTGGGCCAAGTGTGGTAAAACGCGTTTGACACTGTTCCATCTTTTGTTGCGCAGTGTTTAGACTGGATTCCGCCATTTTCTAGGACAACTTTTTGTCCTCTATCTATAGACTTCAGAAAGACCGGCTGCCAAACATCTGGTTCTGTAGTAAGCGATTTGAACTAGTAGAGGTGGGGGTCGTTTTTGCAGGTCGTACAAACACGGCTTCAGAAGCTGCCGCAGCCTGTACCCAGGCACCTGATATGCTGGAAGCGATAGAACATAAGCATATACTCTTCCTGAACTAAAAGTAATTTTATTTTACAACGAAGGTGCGGGAATGCTTCCCAGTGAAATTAGTCTCTCGTAGATTTCTACGTTAAAAAACATGAGTCGAATAAGTGTCCATGAATTCGCAAGAGCAAGTTTTTGAAAACGACCTGCTGATTCACAGAAAGAGTATGACCAAACCATGTCAGAAACGGTATCAGAACGGGAATATGATGTATTAGTGGGGCATAGAACATTTTTGTGTCTTGGTACGAAAATTAGCGATGGCGCGCGATGAAAATAAAAACCACGACTGGAGATTTAAGATGCAATATATTTGGAAATACTTTGCACACGTCACGGATTTGATATGGAACGGACATTTTGGTTTGTTTTCTACAGTTGCACTACAAAAACACCCATGTAAGACCTCATCGGGTCATATGACAGAGGTCAAACCAACCACTGGTCAAGTTTTACAGTGTTGCTCGCGCGACCGCCCGCAGCAGATGAGAGCGCCTCAAAATAAGTTTTTTTTTGTTTCTCGCGAGAACGCAAAAGAAGGTTCTTCAAAATGAACATAACATGAAAACTACTCATTCTGCAATTTTTTAGGAATTCTTTTATGAGGTTTGACAAGAGAAAAACACGGGTCGGCCAAGTTTTCGAAGCTGGTGTGTTTCAAATTAAAATTCGTGAAAATTCCGGTCATCTGATGGAACCAAACTTTGCTCCATGCAAGATAGCCGAATAAATGGGCGTCTAGAATGCATTTGAAAAATAGCTGTATGGCTTCACGGTGCGCGAGGCGAGGGACTGAAATCGGTTGATCACACTTGGCCCAGCACCACTGTACATTGTATCGTACAAATTTTATCATTAAAAAATTTCGTTTTTTGGCTGTTTACCATGTGGTCTAACAAATGTTAAACGTCTGTTCAGATAAGAAAAACGTAGGGGCGGCTTCTTAAACGCTTTAGAAAGTAAACTGAACCACTTTAGGAACGAAGCCTGAGTCCAAAATCAAAAACGTTTATCGCTGTTCCAACTCCGAATCGAGCATCAGATAACTAACGCAAAACGAATTTAAAATGCACATGCACGCCAACAATGTTAAGATTTATTTTTACCAAAATATTAACTAAACTCGTAACGATAAGATAACCGACCGAAACGGAGTGGAGGTCCTCTATATATATATATTCAGCGAAAATAGGGTTTGGTGTTGTGTGGATATATCAGTCGGTCGGTCAATCTCATCATCATTTACCTTTACTGGTTTTATTAATAGTTTGATAAACGCCATCTAAAAATAAATACCATTTTAAAATATTTATTGTTTTAAAACATATATAAAATTTAAAACATTAAAAACATTTTCTTATATTTAGGAATACAGTCATTTAAAAAAAACTAATATCTACATATGAGTTTCTTTTAAATAATAAATATTTCTAAATATTGAGTAATTCAAATACGGAGTGTTTTACAACAATAAATATTTTGAAATGTTTAGTATGTTTTAGATGGTGTTTATCAAAATATTAATTTAAATGCAGAATAACTCCATTAAAAAATGATTCCAAAATCATTTAACACTTAACAGTATTAATACTGATTAAAACATTGAATATTAATAAATATTGAATACTTTGACATAATTAACGCGAAGCGACGCTGCGCGCAGCCAAGCTTGGTTTTCTTGCCCCTGCTGCCCATTTCACTGTAGCGGTTGCTCACCCTAATTTTCCAGATGTTTTCCAGTTACACTGGCGGGATACCATAGGGCACAGACCTTCCGAACCAGATTTTGGCTGAAGTGAACCTACCATAGCCCAGTATCCGAAAAGCGATTCTTGCCGCCACCGCTTCGTTTTCACAGAATTACACCTTCAACTTTTCGAAAATTGCAGGGAACAAAATTTGTCCTTAGACGGGAAAAAGGCTCGAGGTCCGCCTCCTATTCTCAAAACAGCGGGTCCTACACCCCATTTTTTTAGTAGAACAGATGTACTTTTTTTGATATTAATAACTTTGATAATAATATCATTTATTGATTTATTATGTAATTAATTACTATAAATAATTCTAATATTTTAATATTAGTAGCAGATGTTTTAGTATCAATTGCTGCAGTTGGACGGATTTTCGAACAGCCTATAGTGCAACTCATTGTCAGGTACGGGGCCTAATGCACATACATAAACAGCACGTACTTTACATACACCAGCGCGTAAGTCATCACACACAACCATTAGTTTTCTAATACAACACAACTATTACAGCGCAATACTAAACGTAAAACATATTATAACAACAGATCCGTCTATTTATTTGTATTGTACGTTGATGACTTGGCATTCAAGCAGAGCTGCGCAGTAAAGTGCGCGACTTTGTCACGTTGTGCATAAAACAATAATGGCAAACGATACGTACCTATAGATACGATACGATACTTTCAACAGACTAACTTCATGTACACGATGCAGCTAAATTAAATTATTAATTTGTGCTGTGTAACAATACAGGAATACTCGTACAGTAATACTACCGAGTGTGACGGTCCGATTAGCGGCGATTTTACGTTGTGATTTCCCGTTTAGGCGCCTAGCTGCGTATTGTTTTTGGCCTTCTTTTGTACACAAGTTCATGCTCTGTTCGATTCACGGCAGTTATTGCGCAACAGTGCTGCTTACAAATTTTTGCACCTTCGATACTAGCGGAGAATTAAATGGCGGCATAATTTTATAGTGTATTTTGCTTTTGCTACTAGTAACGCCTCCAGACCAAGCGACATTTTGCAAGCGATCGATTGTTCGGACGATAAAAACCTGCCCTTTCAAACAACATTAAGAAACTGTAGATCGGACTTCCGTATGCGGTAGTTCAACAGTTTAACAGTTTCAAATTTTATTCGAATTTTATTTTCGATCTGTAAAGGTTGAGGTACACAATTTTTGAACGCACCTCGGGTGCTATGAAAGTCTATATCAAGGGGCACTACTTAATACCAAAAGGAAAGTGGTTGCTACCTTTGCTCTGAATGTTCGCTCAAAATTTCAAATTTTCGCCAAAGCACTTAATCTTCGGCCCGAAATTCGTACGCTCGCAACCTGCATTCACTAGAGCCGGGTTATAGTTCTTATCTCTATGTAGTACCAGTTGGACAGAAACTGCAAAAATCGAGGACCACCAATCTGTGCGCCGCACCCGGTAGTACAATTAATATTACTAAAAGACTAATACAACCAGTATTTAATACAACGAAATACTCCACGTACTATGGTAATACAGATACAACACAACCCAACGGGATAGTAGGCCCACATGTCCGTCAGCCAGGACAGTGCCGACAAGGGGGTAGACATAGCTCACAAAGGGGGTATACATAGGTCAACACCACGACAGCCACAACAGTGTCTGCTAGGTGATAGACATCCCGACAGACCACGACAGTGCTGACGTGGGGAACTACACACCGCGGTAGACTGCGTAATTTCCCGCATTAGAGGGGCAATAGTTTATGCGCATAGGTGCATGGTGCACACAGCAAATGCCCGCTAGGCACATCGAAAGGGTTACCTGTTTTTCCTATCACTTTTCGACTGTTCCTTCGCGGGCCAATTTGGACAAATTTTTTATCTGATTTTTGGAACATTTATTGTGGCAACCTTGCTTCTGGGCGGTAGCCGAATAAAGAAGACTTTTCGACGCCTGTTACTATTTAATATCCCTGCTTTTTCGACCTTTACTATTTATTTACTATTTACTATCGCACAATTTTTATGCGTGTCATTTACTTAATATTTAATTTTTTGTTCCGCAGCAACTTACTATTTACTTAATAATTAGAAATATTATAAAATCGGTTACTATTCGGATGGAGACGTGATCAACCGTTTGTTTAATCTTTTAATAATTTTGCTCGCTCTACGTTATCTAAATGACAAAACCTGTTAGCCATAGTTGAAACGTAAAATAAGCATCATTTCCGGCAAAAGAAATTCGATATCCATTAATGTAACGTGAGTCAAAAAGACGGGCAACGAGAAAAAAGAAAAAAGCAAGTCAAGTGAATTAGCTTTTACAGGTAATCATCATCTGCTGGAGGGTGAAACAGGAACGCTTTCGCTGTAGTGGCAATATTTCATAAACAGAAACTGGCGCTGCATGCTCTCGGTTCACTGTAGTTGAGACGTATGTCTAGTTTCGCGCAACGACATTGTAACATCGACGGCATTTCTTTACTTGCTAGCTGTTGCTGGACAGTAAAAAACTTATTTTAATTATTATAATAGGAAAACTGGCAGATAGCTCATTTTACTCACTATTGAATACTGTCAAAGCAGCACTTCTAATATTCAGTTACTGTTTACTATCTGCTTTCGGCAGCGGCCTACCATTTACTTGATTATTAACGGTCACAAAAGCCCTGATAATTAAGATTTACTATTTTCTTTTAATTATTAAAAGAACACTGGTTCGTACACAGAAAATACGTTGGCCAAAATTATATTGTATTTACGTGATTTCGCGAAACGTCAGATTTACAGATTTTTTACGTCTATCACGTCGCAAATGTTGTGCGTGTGCGCTATAGTGCTGTTGCCACACGGAACGCACAGTTTCGATTTGACTACGGCGATAGAGGCAGGCAGAGTTGTTCAACAGACAGACAGACTCGCGCGTACATAAAGGTGTACGTTAATATAACCACCACAGAGTGACAGACACCACGCTTGCTGCGTGACTCACACCTCTGTTGTGGGCTGATTAACCCGCCCTTCAGATTAAGCCCACGCCTTCCGCAACCAATCGCAAACCTTAAAACGAGCGGCTTCTCTCGTGTTCAACAATGATAACGCACGTGTTCCTTTGTTAGCCTTTGCCACACACGCCTCAAGTGACCAAGCCATGCGCTGACGAATTGGCTTAGAAATTTCAGCTGATCAGCGCACATGTGAACACTTGCACAGAATCAGTTGATGTGCAGAATACAACTGACGCTGCATTTCTGAAAGTCTGGGATAGTTGTTTGGATAAATTGTACTTTGATTGGTTCCACATCAGTCCTAACCGATCCCCGCAGGTTTCGTGTTCTAGTCGTTATCGCCGTCTACTTTATTTCCAGCAAGTGTTATTTTGTTCCTGAGTATCTGGCACGTACCTGTCATCAATGGATTCAGCCAGGAAAACGACTGGTACCACGTTCAAGACCGCAGAAAAAGTGCGACCTCCACCAGTGACCGCTGCCGCCTGCCCTTCCTCCAGCCTTCCGAGTACAGCCATCCCTGGCATTAATGATGCACTCTCTTCCCTCCTGTCCACGGTTGCCAAGGTAAGGATCGCTGACAAATGAGATATCACTAGAGGCAGGGTATACTAGTAAACATGGCAGTGACAACGGTCCCCTACCGTCGCGGTATCAGCAAGCAATATCAACGAGTTTCTGGCAGTACGCTTTCTATCGTCAATGTTATATGCAGTTAAAGTTGAGTTAACTGAAGATAAGTACTGTTACAGTACATAGTAAGGAAAAAAGGATCGTTATTAGGACTGGTATCGCTTGATAATGAGTGAGTAAGTAATTGAATTTCGAGGTGGGCAAAGACTGCAGTCTTAGAGTAACATCCGTCGAGAGTGATGGTGTTATATAACGTCGGACGTATACTGGTCGGTTGCCAGCGTATGCTAGCGATTCCTCTGTGCTTCGAAGTACTAGTTTTCCAAGGTTCCAGCCTTTAATTATACCGCCAATGTGTAAACGTTAGTCTATCCTGGCAGGTTGCGGAGAATACGGATCTGAACAGCGAATTGATCCACGATGTAAAAGCAAATGCCCTGCGGTTAAAGGGAGCATTCGTAAAGCGGTTTTTCGAACTTGATGAATCGGCCCTCATGAAGGAGCTGAAGGATATTGAACAAAGTATGGGAATCCGTCTACGCGAGCGCTCTGAAGAAGCGCAGAAAGCGGTCGGCATTACCAAATTTGCTGTAAAGGATATACAGGTGTGTACATCCACTGTTGATGCTTTTGTAAAGCAGATATTTCTGTTATAACCTTCAAAGACGACTCATATTCGAGATCTAATAAAATTAAGGTGTTCGATAATAAGTTGTTAACAGCATACGCTTGATACGGAAAGCAAGGACCTTACTATAGCTGTGTCTGTTGTGTTTGCAGCTAAGTGTTGAGAAGGCAGTTCATCAACTGACCCCGACTTGTGCAAAGTTGGCTCGCCTGAAGGCGGAACAAGACGTTGACATCAACAGAGCGGCGTGGATACGCCAAAAGCTGGCAACTAACAAAAATACCAAGACCTTGCAATCTGCGGCAATAGAATATGAAGCCCGTAACACCTTCACCTCCACCCCACAGGATGCAAAGGAAAAATTCGCCAGTAACCGAATGAAAGTCATTGAATTAGTAAGTGCTTTAGTAAGCTCGTTCAGATGTCAGTCGAAACCCGACAGCGGTGCTATTTTATACATTTATTGTTATTTGCAAGGAATGTAGAGTTAGTTTTGATTGTTGCGATGTTTTTGTGTAGTTTTGGCTTTGAAATTTACCGTTCCTGTGCGAACGTAAACGCGCGAATAGTTGGTATCATTAACGTTTGATCACACAATAAAATAGTTTCATTGCAGCCGCCGGGAACTTTTAAAGAATGGACTACCGGTCCCTTGAAAATGGATAAGGATACTGCGAAAGATTGGGTGGAGCTGGCCGGGAAGGAATTCTTGACCATTTTTGAACAGCATGTTGTTCCCCTGGAGGTAAGAGCTGCAGTAGGATTATATGCATTGGTGTCTTACGTTACGCTGTGTACAGGAGCGCTCTAGCAATCTTGGCGTTTGGAGCTCGTCAGATGACGGCAAGATTTCCACTCAAGCGATGATGGACAAGCATCTTCTGAAATTCACTGAAACGAATCGGCAGGCTCTCCTAACGTTGCTTGGTGCTCACGCTGATGCACTGGATTATTTCGAAAGTGAAGTCAAAAATCCGAGGCAGAAAAGCATCGTTAAACACCATCGAGAAGGAGGCATCAGCACAAAAGCGGGGAGTGATCAATTTGCGCATGTCTACGTGGCGATTATTAAGTGCCTTTTTGTGATGGTAAGGCATCTGTTGCATCTTTCAATCGAACTGGTTGTTATTGTTTACGTAACCGCACATAAACCGCGAGTTTCAAGTGGTGGCATCAATTCATCGTTTGTACCAAAGTATTACAGAAATTATAACTAGCCATGTGCGTCTCCGTAAACCTTCAAACTGTTTTCCAACTCTGCTGTTTCAGTTGACCCTGGAAGGAGTGTCGGGTGTGACTACTGCGCACAACGATGAGCACGATCACTTCGAAATTCCGGAGTCCCACTGGACCCTGGATTCCGCCGTAGCGACAATTTCTTCTAGAGTGGAGATGATTTTGAAGAAGTTCTGCAGTATAGAGCAGATCCCAGCCGAAGCTAGCGCCGCACCCAACACCGCCGCGCCCATCTCCGTTGCGCCGATCTCCGTTGCGCCGATCTCCGTTGCGCCGATCTCCGTCGCACCGATCTCCATCGCACCCATCTCCATCGCACCCATCTCCGTCGCACCCATCTCCGTCGCACCCATCTCCGTCGCACCCATCTCCGTCGCGCCCATGTGCGTAGCATCTGCAGAATCTAAAGCAACGAGTTCAGGCGCACCTGTCCAACGCGAGAAGACGTCTGCGCAAGGCGGTATGGATCAGGGCGAGACGAATGACCAACCTGTTGCTTCAAATCATGCTGATTTACACCAGAGCCGTGGCACTTACCCAACCAGCGGAATCCCGTCCACGAGTACGAAGGGTCCAAGAAGCGCCACTGTACCGCTGCTGACCGCCGCACCCAAAGCAGCCGAAGCCCCTGTCAGCATGGCTCCAGGCCGGCCCCGTAAACTAGTGTCGGACACCGTGTCCACACCGTCGTCATCAGAAGCCCCTGTCAGCATGGCTGTAGGCCGAACCCGGAAACAGGTAGCGGACACCGTGTCCACTCCGCAGCCGTCAAAGCGCCCCCTCGCTCCTCCGCGCACGGAGGTAAAGGAAACTCTTCGCAGTAAGCGCAATCAGCATGGATCCGGCGTGTAATTTTTGGCACTGAAATTGATCACTTTAAGTTACTGGCAGGCTTGTCAGTCGTGGTTTACCATGACTCGTCCGTGTTGTTCTGGTATTGTGTCTGTTTCCTGATTTGTTGGCATGCTCCCATTACTGTCGTGAGCCACTACTGTCCTCACTTAGGCGTCGTATTTTCATCTTTTTTAGATTCTCATTTTTTGAACATTTTAATTGATGGAACAGCGTTATATTGTGTATAGGATTTTCACGGTAGAACTAACACCTGTAATGTTTGTCGATGAGGCAATTTACTATAAATTATAATCCATGTGTGAACTTGGTGGGATATGATTTCCTGTGAATCGCGGATTTAGTGCGAGTTTGGCAATATTAGTAATGGTACATCATGATTTAATCTTATGCAGAAATATATGGAAGAGTGAAGTTAGCATTATAATAATGGTATCATTTTCTATGCGTACTGATACCAAACATGATACATACGCTGTACCGTGGTCCTGCAAGGTTACAAAAAACAGGAACAGCCTTATCACAAGATGACCACGCATAGGTACTTATCATTACACCACCAACCAACAACGTTTCCTTCTGATTAGCAGTGAAAGGCTAATATAATTAGCAGTACGAGTATCATTACACTACACCAAAGACGCCTGAGGCCACAGCCCATCATCCCGTTAAGCTAACGGAAGCGGCACATTATGTGAAAAATGACCACGATTTGGAGAACTATGTGAAACGGAACCGCAAAACCGTCTGTTGTTACCTGACAGTTATTACGGCACATCAGAACGCACGCAGGGAAACAGGAATTCTGATCAACCTTTTTGACCCCAGATCATGATCGGATCAAGCCAGTCTACACCAGAATAAACTAGCTCGCATATGTAAGTTCATATTTCATCGTTATCTGTCTTGTAATCTCTTTTATGCTGTGTTGCATATATATAGACCGAATCCCATTCTCCTATTACCGTAACCTGATTTTTTTTTGCAAGACTTAACGAAATGAAAATGTTTTATATCTGCCAGATAAAACGTGCGTTTTATTACGTGTACATGTTGTACTTTCTGCAACAGCCGTCAGAAAGACATGCAAGAAAACTACCTTGGTTTATGAAGCCGAGGAAGTCGAAGAACTAAGGCCGTACATGAAGGCATCAAATCCAGCCTATTCTAAACCAGCAAAGCCCACCGCATACCAAATGGAAGAATACCAAGAACCGACCTACAAGTCGCAAAAAAAGAATTCCAGACCAGTGTACAAACAACCGGAGGACGAAGAGCTATATACCAAGGCATACCCAAAAGCTGTTGCTTACGTAACAAGTGTTGCAAAATCAAAAGGTACCCGAGCTAAAACAGCCTGCGGCGGCGCCGTAAAGAAATGCAGAAGATGCTTCCTAAACGCATAAGCCTCCTTCTTTAATTGCGGAAGTTATTGCGTATGTTCCCAAGAGAAGATCATATAAATAAGGACAATCAATTTAGTGGTGCAAAAGAAACAGCATTAAATTTCGAATTATACGTAAAGCAATAATGTGAGCTGATTGCAAATTGGATCACTTACTGGTATTGCAGAACAATACATCAAGACCTTAATTTTCTTGAAGTTAAAGGAATTGGGAAGCCATTAATCAAATGCAGCGCTTGGGTGCGGGGTTTTTTTAATAAAGCTATGCTTTTATTGCAAAAACTCGCAGAAAACGAAGCAAAAGGAAAACAACAACAACAACGCTTTACTCCTACGACAGTTATTACTGGCAAATAATATTTGATAATTTTGATTTTACATCGGAATGCTCTGTGTCTACTCTTATGTTTTCCGTTATCGCCCGATCTCACTTAGCTCAGCCCCCACCCGCCCGCAGTTGGCTGTCAGTTCGAAAATGAACCGAAACGAATTACTGGAAGCACGAGTCATTTATTTGCCAAAAATTACAATTCATTGAGAAGTCGTTTATCCAGTAGAAATCTAAGTCTGTGCTTTTGCCATAATTTGGGACTTTACTGCACAAGGTTTCTCCACTTGTAATCCGTCAAAACGAAGTTGACGCGGACCGTCACCTGGATCTACTGCCAATGGAACGAGATTTCCCTGCCAACGTGTAGATTCACAAGTCATATTCACTGGGTTCCTGCCATGGCCATGTCTGGAGACGTTTCAGGAGTAATCTTCCATGAGCAAGCCGTGTCCGTCCGGGGACGCGACGGTTTGTTCCACTACGAATGGCTGATTCGCAAGGAAGAGGCCGGATTTCTGCTCGATTTCGTGTGCGGGCCGAAGCGCATGCAGATCGTTCCTGTTGGTATGGTTTTCCGTCCGGAAGGGGTATTCAGTGCATGGTACGACGCTGACTATTACAACGAATCGAGGTGTTGCTGCCGGCGCAGTTGAACGAGCCGCGGAAGTGGCATCCAGGGACGCTGATTTTCGGAAGGGATTTTTCGGCCACGCAGTCTCTCACTACCGATCACACGCACAACTGCGATCATCGTTCCCGGCCAACAGATTCTACGACGAGCAGACAAATCACAACTGCAGCCGTCGTTGATCCGCAGCACCGATGCTGTGAACGTACTGGTGCATTATCCGCTGCCACTGGAATCGTGCTTCGGCCAAATACCGTTCCCATATTGGCTGATATTCAGGAATGCTTGTGACCATGATGCGTCGCGTGTGCTCATTATGGAATGATACTGTATTGGCCGTATCGGGATCGATGGTCAGTCTGGAGTGTCTGTACAATGCGCCTCTGCACTGTTACAACCTGTGGACGGCAAACACCAAAATCCTTGTTCTGACAGATGAAGATGGCCTGATCCCGGGTTATTATGGCGGCGTATCTTGAGCGAATCAAAGAGGAGTAGGGATACCCTCGGTTCGTCACTGTTGGACTGCGCGGAGTTAGCATCGTTAAGGATGATTCCTTGCTTTTCTGCACAGAAATCGGGTACCTCCCTCTGAAATGCTCTTGCTTCCTTTGCGTCGACGTGCCGTTTTATCAAGTTGGTCGATCCTGAGCTGGAATGCTGGACTTCAGACTACGAAGATCTGCAGTATAAATTACGCGTAGCGAACCAGTCGATTAATGTCAGTGAAACAGGGTTTTCTGACCGATTCCGTACTTTGTTCTCTGTCCACTACAACACCGAGATCCAGAAGGACGTACCGGAGTTTTCCATGATCGAACAAAGTGCAGGTTCTATTCGGAGTGTGCAGGTAAGATTAAGAGCCGAGAGACATTTGTACGATTTGTTATGGACGTCAGCCGTGGCGATCGTGAATAACTTCTTGCTTACTTATTTTTCTGGCGATCCGATCACAACCATCTCCTTTGCAGGCCGTCGACCGTGTCAGTGATCGTCAGGTGGGCTTCAATATAAAGCACTCGGGAATGCCGTTCCCTCCTCCCACGACCACAGGAAGCGAGGTTGCGATCCGCGGGGATGACGGACTGCTGCAGTACGGACGGGTAGTGGCCAAGGAATCCAACGGCCTCCTCGTTGACTATTTCGACGCGAAGTCGCTTATCTTCGTGCCATTTTGGGGAGATCTATAGATCTATATCTTCCCGCATAACAAAGATCTGAAGAAGCTTGTGGTAAATGAACCCGTGAAAGTGGTACTACGACTGCAACCCCACGACCCGTGGAAATGGTACCCGGGAAAGATTTGTGCCCTTACAGGCAGTTCTTTTCAGTATCTTGATCCTCAGTAGGATTTGTCAAGGTATCGGTAGCGACGGGTATTACAGTCACGGCGGTTGCAACTTCTCGACAAATTCGGCTTTCTGATTCCGCAAAACTGGAGACACATCCGCGTCTGGTGAAAACCGGAAATGGCGTTCGGGCTGCATTGCATAGACGGCTGGGTTGGGAAACGAATATTAACGATCTGTCGTATAATACAATCGTCGTCTACTGGAACAAGTGATGAGCTGTCCCGCGATCACGGTGTGTCACAAGATACGATTAGTGTGCAAGCTGTGGAACTAAGTGGCTACAACTACCAGTCTTACTGCCACCACCATTGATCTGCGGAAGGACATACACAGCATTATGACATGTCTGAGCAACGCGTGGAGCAAAGACATCACCACCGTCGTAATCAAGGATAAGCACCGCGATGCTTGGCCTAGATGTCATCTACTGCATCGTCTTGTACTGCAGAACGGAGGCGGCCCACTGAAGACCTTGGTGCTTCGAGGGTTCAACGATCTCCCACTCTCCTACACAGTTGGGACCAGCATTAGCGATGAATTGCAGTTCTTAGCGTCTTTCTACCAGTGCTTAGTTTTCTGGAACGCTCAATTTTGACTCCAGGGAAACTCAGAAGATCACACTTTGTTTTGCGAAGCAGGTGCTATGGTGTCGATCCAGTCAGGACGGATATTAGGTCGAATTACTGATAACTGTGTTGCAGTTCCATAACATAACATGTTATTCGATAATCCGATGTTTTATCAGCAAATACTCAAAATAATTGTTTTTTAATCAATACATTACATTGTAACATAATGCTTGCCGAAAATTTAGTACAAGACTAAATTTCACCGCAAAGTGTACAGCAACATACGTTGGTATATGTTTCAGTGTTTGCACACAGCCCACTTTAGTCGATATATCACTGTGATGCTGTACGAAGTTCCCATGGAATTAAAACGTAAAGAGCAGTCGATTATCCGTTCACCGATGCCTTGATTCAAATCACGGATGATGATGCACAAACTCAAGTTAGCACCAATTGTTTTTCTTGAATATCCGCCTAGTACGAAGGATTCAGATAAGGTCCTCCATTGACCCTACCACATGGTTCTCCATTCTCACGAAGAACTTCACAGCCATTTAGAAGAGTAATTATTAATTTTAATGAGTGCACATGCACAGAATCTCGTGCCAAACATGTCATTCGTGTGTCAAATGGCCGTAACTTGCTAACTACATTCGGCCACGAACGATGCATATCCAGGAATATGAGACCTGTTAGAATGCTTGCTGATGTTGGTGATGCAGTTGCATTCCGTGTAGGCAGACTCATCCGTCCGCTTCATGGATTCTTTCGAAGAATGGCACAGGATGTGGACACACAAAGGTAAGCGTTTGCAAAACCGAATCAGCTTGATTACTTTCGTCATTAGAAATTTACGTACACCGGCCATGAAACTGCGAGTAATATGGAAACGTTCCGCTCCAGAAAATACCGCCGGGTGTTCTTTGACGAGACTGGAAAGCTGGTGAGCAGTGAATCCGTCTGCAATGGAAAAGGAATAATATCGAAACGTTCTTTTGTTTTCCATTCGTGAGATATTCATATCGTACAAAAACCATCTGCATGTCCTACAGATTATATACAGTAGTTGTATGGTAGTTATCTTGCTGCTACTACAAAATCCTGCATCAGGTAAGGACTGATAACTTTCCGCAGTCTTGTGCAATTCGAGATTAAGTGCGTGACCCAATTAACGTTTGACGTTATTGATTTGTAACAATAAGCACATGGGAACTTTTCTCGGGGCGACCAGAGCTAACATTAGAAAGGAGAAAGGAATTACGGCTTCGCGAGCGCTCAGCATAAGGTAGCATAAAGCAAACACACAACGTAAACATTAGCTCACTGAATGAGATACACCCACATAAATTTTTCTTCATCAGTTACAATGACGGAAATAAAAAGCACAATGTGTGAAAAAATAAATCCATTTCATATACTGTACAGTATAGCAACCAGCATGTTTCCGTAAGATCCCGATCATGTCACATTTCAAGCTTTCTCGCCGTTTCGTAAGAGCTTACAGAACATACTAGATGCTTGAATAAACAGCTGTTATGAAAAGCTGATGCTATAAAACGTTTGGGATTAGACAAATTTCCAAGACAGTGCCAAGTATATATCTACTGCAGCTGCATACAGTCTTCCGTTCGATCCAAACGCGGGTTCTTCAGTTCCATTGTGAAATCTCGCACAAATCCATCAAGACACGATTATGTATAATATGTATGTCAGTACTAAATAATATGTAAATAAGGCTGCATAAAATTACTGTCGTTACATTTCGTTGATGTGCTATATACACTGAACATACACAGCTGGGTCAGAAAAACTGATACCGATATGCGTCAACATAATTCTGTAATAATGAATGTATTGGACCTCTAGGACTAACTTCTGTGCATATGGAGGAGCTTCAAAATGCTAAAATGCTGAGTTCCGCTTAGCGGTAACATTTTTCATAGATGGGGGTTTCATTGTTGCGCTGGTTATGATGCAAAATAGTTGGGCATATCGAAAATGCTACTGCGAATTTTGCCAGAAGTCCCTTATCTTGTTAAACACGCTCGAGGCGTCTTTGCATTATATATACCAATCTGTGTGCTGGGGAATTCGGATCTGTGGATTTATCTTACAGCAGAGTTACGAGATGCTAGAGATTATTTCTCAGCATAGCTTACTGAAAAACAATTTAGAGTTTAGACAGCTGAAGTATTTTTGCATAGGCTAGGCGTTATCGAATTTCTCCTGATTGCCGCAATTGAAAGGTGGTATGTTCAGAGTACATGATACATATGGCTGTTCTTGTACCACTCTTTATCAGTCAGGATGTGCAAAGCCTTTCAAGAGTAATTGTCATTTTGACGAGTCTGTTGCGCTACAGCAACTACGGGGCATAAAACTGATATGCAAGATTTTAATTGGTCCGTTCTGCACGATTTACGCTGTCCGCAGAAGTGTGACATTTTTCAGACACGTGGTCACGTTCGGCGACGACATTTGCATCGCATCCTATGAACCAACATGTATGAACGCTTCGGATGCCTTTCAATTGGAGCTTACTAGATGATTATAATGATTTTCACACTGACTCAATAAATGTTATAAATAGTCTTACGAGTCAAGGGCTATATTGCCGTAACAAAATGTGATTCCTCGAGACTGCAACGCGGTACACTTGCATTTGTTTGTCGTTAGCAGGTATACAATAATTCTAAACACTGTTGCAGTTTTTATGGAACACTGGCCGGTACACCATCATCCAGAAATTGAGTAATTCAGTTTTCAGCGCATTACGATGGACCGTGCCTTTGTTTTCCCGCCGACCAACATTGACCAGCGATCAACCTGAATCACTAGTGTTTTTGCTTTTGTCAATACTCTTGCAGTTTATACTGCTTAGTCACCGCTTGAAAACCATTGTGAATATATTCTGTACTGCTAAACACTGAATTTTATACTTACTTCGGCTACAATCCAGTTGAATAATCGCCGTTTCTCTACCTTTCGAAAATTATTATATAACAACAACCTTATTTAACCTGGTCCTGCTATATCAGAAGCATTTCTGGTATAAGTCGAAGACAGCATTTCAGTAAACAATAGAATTTTTAACAGCTTTAGTTATTCTTTTCTGCTGCTAGTTAGAAGAAGAAAACGTTCGTGTACGAACTAATTCAAAATCGACATTCAGCACCGTATAAGCAGCATGAGCAGCGCAGACTTGGCAGGCTTATAATTACATGGCTTAGTCATGTTCTACCGTGAAAACGTTCTAACGAATAAACCCTTTCGGAGCTACATTACCGGTTCAGAACGGATAATTACTGTATAACGCAGAACACGACCGGTTCAACACAGGTCGTGGGTCTGTTCGCGTGTGGTTACCGCGAACAACAAATTTCCAGTAATAAGAAATATACGGTAGACGTATGAACAAACAGGTCGAAATAACAAAGCTGTCGTGCTCATAACATCCCGCAGGGAACAAAATTGATTGAATAGAATCTGATTAAGCTAGCTTCAGCATAAACCCGAGCGTGTCAGCATTATTATATAGAAGCGAGCCTGTCACATTAAGGGTTTTCCTGTTCTGTCTGTTCCGCCTTGCCCCGCTGTTAAAGCTGTGTTTTTCGAAAGCGAGGTAACGATAACCGTTCTGCTGTGCAACTTTATACCATTGGCTTCTGCCACTTGTGAGCTGCAGCGTCACAGGAAATATCGAAAAAATACTGTAACTGACACAGTGTAACTGACTATGTAGAAATAACATTCGTTATTTGTATCAGAGAAAAATTGGGAATTTAACTGCTGAACTCTTATTTCGTTCCACACATGCATTTGTTCATTGTAGCTGGCTGATACCACTTCCCCAAACAAAATCCAGTCATCAGAACTAAGAGGTTAACTGGTACATTTCCATTCCTATCAATGCGCGCTTCCATCGGCGCGATAAGCCACGCTAATCCAATCAAACGTTTTCACAAAATCGCCGAATTCTGCACAACGTAGAGCCCGCAGAGCATCCTCCTTTAGCTCCAGCGCCAGATTCAGCGTTTGTTGTCCGCAAGTCTGGGCAATGTTGCTTCCGCTGGGCTGATTAAACAGCGGCACCGACAACTGTACAGACCTTCAAGTAACGTTGGATGAGGTAGAAATATCGCGAACGTTCAACAAGCAATCACAGAACTCTGACGGAAATTTGGTGCCTTACCGGCAAACATATTTGCGCCCGTATTCAATCAAGCAAGCGATCTTGGGACTTTCCTCACTATCTCTGAGTTCTTGCTGCATTTCTTGTGGGGGTTGTCTGTGGGAAGGTTGGGCAGTAATCTTGGCATAGCAGTTTCCCACAGTGTTTAGGTATTCCACTGCTTTTGGACTTTGACATAAACTTGTCACTGCCCACAGAACGTCAGGCATAAAGGGCATCAGTTTCCATGTTGGGCTGCGCGGACACGCTTGAGCAGCCGGTGAGCAGCGGTCAACAACGTCCGCTTGAGCTTGTGCGGTTTTGTTCAGGTAACTGCAATGAAAGGTTCGAAAACGGTCTTGTATTTGCATGATCTATGCAAAACGCCATGGCCGACAGGGGCCGGTTTACTTCGGTCAAATGCGATTGCAGTACATAATCTTTCGTAAAAAATTATTTGGCTGAAGCTGCCGTTAATGCGAGCGCAACTTAAACTCGATGCAACTGACGTCTGACGAACTACAGTATTCATGATAGACCTTACGAGCAGAATTCATCCAAAGCTTCTCTAGGATTTGTTGGCCCGGCAACTGCGCGGTACAAGGAATCCACCGATAAATTGAACGTTCCGAGGATAGCATCCACATCCGCAGTGTTATTTGCCAGATCCGGACGGAAACCAAGTGCCCTTTCGAGAAGAGGAAAAGCCGACAGAAGACGGCCAATGTGATCAACGGGTAGTTCCGCAGTTGCTTGGAAGCCGTCCAGAGCCAGCTAACAGTCAGTAGCAGTAGCGGGCTTGTTTGCCGCTGCTTGAACATATCCGCTTATGGTTAACAGTAAGATTATCCATACTTTGATCCACATTTTACGATAGCTTCGTTGTCTGTTTTAAGAGAAGTTTACTCATAAAATATAGGTACTGGCGCTGCTAGCGTAAGCTCAGGTTGTCTAGCGGCGTTTTTTGGAACTATCTGTAGATTTAACAGAAGCTGCTGGATAAGCAGAAGCAGCGCTTGACATCGAACAGATAATCTCAAAGCTGGTGATTGAACGGACTGATATTTGGACCGGCTTAGAAGATAAAAACTTTCTCAGGCTAGTTTCGAAAAAAGTTAACACTGGTCAGTTACCGTCGAGGATTGCTTGCCAGCTGTCTTATTCTCCTACTTTAAAATCAATATCAGTTTGATCTCAAACAGAACTCAATACCGCTAGCGACACTGAATGTCAATGTTTCGCAGTGGACGGTGTTTGTTACTGCACAGGAAAAAGTCGATAGCATCTCGAAGTGCCGTTCTGTATGCAGTCCGTTCACCTCGTTTCTCACAGCATTTGTCAGTTGCGCGACAGACACTTGTTGATTTCGCAAAGAAAATCTTTCTGGCATGATTTGTAGATATTGCAGTATTTTGAAACACCAACGGAAGAAATCTTGATCCAGTACACTGTCCGTTTGCCCGAGTATTCCAGCTCAGAAAACTTGTACTAAAGATATGGAAGCGGAATTTAATAATGCGGTTTTGAATACGAGCACTTGATGCTCCAAACGAATCTTTTTAGAGTTGTTATTACTCCACATTCGAAATGTACTGTTAGGTTATTTAGGTATACCACTGCAAACTCTAGAAAGAAACAGTCTTCAATAATGTGATGATGTATATGTGGTTATTCAGATTAATGTTCGTAACACTATCCACCCAGAACCGAAGAACTGCACTAATACTGCACTGCAGCTACATATACATCGCAGCTGCCACAAGGCAGACACAAGCTACCGAGTTACAATAAGCCTTTGTTGTATGTCAACTTGTGTGCTATCGCGAACAATTTTCAAATTGCATAAACCTCTTTTATGATGTATCCAAAAAAAGCAGTTATGATAGCACCTTGTAGTTGTCGCCAAGTTTATCTGTACAGTGTTGTACAACGTCAGTGGTATGATTCGCTCCACTTGTACTCCTCTTCACTGTAGAGTCTACAGTATTGTGGTATGAAACGCCAAGACGGCTTATTAATTCAGCACACAGCGAAATCTGATGATCAGACCAGCAAGGTTAAACTGGTGCGACAACCTATTCTTATTACAACCTATTGCGTGCTTCCATCAGCGCGAGAGTGGAGACCGACCCAGTCATACGTTCGAACAAAAATCACCGAATTCTGCACAGCGTGGAGCACGCATGGTGTACTGAACTGGATTAGTCCGCAAATCTGCAAGGGCTCAGTAAATTTCGGTAGATTTTAATGTCAAAATGTAGCGCATGGTGTACTGAACTGGATTATTG